>PVIH01012067.1:0-65462 GCA_004025045.1 Sigmodon hispidus
GGGGGATGAGGGGATGGGGATGAGGAGATGAGGGATGGGGGGAATGAGTGAATGGCAGAGGACTCATCGCCTTTATTACTTGTGGGTGGCAGGAGGGAATGATATGACATCGTCGTAATCTCTTTTGTTACCTCACTTCCACAGGTGTGTGGTAAGCTGGACCCCACCTTCACCAGTGCCACTCTGCTCTTTCAGAAGGACCCTCCAGCTAACGTCCAGGTTTTCCAAGTGAGTACACGTGGCATGCTTAATATCAGGACCCCTGCAGTGATGACTCATGGCTGAGCTTTGGCAAATGACTGACTTGAATGGCCTGCAATTACTTCAAGTCCCTTAAAGTCTCTCACCCTGTGCATGAAGATCCAGGGAAGAACACCAGAGTCATATTGTTGCAATACAGCCTTCTGTCCTTCTTCACCTCTGTTTCTTTCTTAGGACTGGATGCTAAACTGAATCTGTTCCTTAGAGAAAAGAAAAATCTATTTTGTCCTTGACCCCTAATGTACCGATCCAAAAGTCTTCTTGAACATGCATGGATCTAACATGTTAGATAACAAACATGTTATTCTAACAAGTTTTGGGGATGTACTAGGTAAAAGGTCAGCACATTCCCACAAGTACTTTAGATTTTGCAAGCAACACAGAGTATTGTCATGTCTGAGTTCTGTCACTGTGGTACAAACCAGCCGTAAACATGTAAATGAACAAGGGGCTGGGGAAATAGCTCAGTTGGTGGAGTGCTTACTCATGTGTGAAGCCCTACATTGAGTCCCCAGAACCACATAAAAGAGCTGTGGAGGGTCATCCCTGTCATCTCAGCATTGGGAGACAGAAGCATGGGGATCAGGAGGAGTTTGAGGTTGTCTTTAGCTACATATAAAATTTGAGTGCCACCCAAGAATCAGGAGACTCTGTCTCTAAAAACAAAACAAGACATGCAAATGAGTAAGTTCGGTAACTATTTATAGAACTAAACACTGGCTGCAGTTTGCTGGGCCCTGAGTTGGGCATGCAGCTCAGTGCTAGGGCATTTACTTAGTAAGAGTAAGACCTCAGCTCCATCTCTTGTGCTGAAAAATAAAATTAAACCACTTAGAAGTCCATGGCACATAAAAGTGCTCAGTAAACATTAGCTACTTTATTACTCTAAAAGACAAAATAGAAATTGATTATAAAGTTAATAAAACATTCTGGGAACTATAGTAAACTATAAACATGGAAATAAATGTCACCCAAAATCTTATCTCCCAGAGAAAGTCATTATATTTTTGTTTATTTCTATTTTTCTTTTGTTTATGTGGATATGCATGTGTTGTTAGTAGCATGTGCTATTTTTGTATAAAAATCAGTCAACTTATACTCACATATAGAATGTTTTATGCTTAATATAAGCATTTTTTCTTCTGCTTTAAATTCTTCAAAAGTATGTTTTAACAGTTGCATACTATTCTGCTGTATAAATACAGTATAAACCAGTTTATAGCTAATATATATTTAGGTTCTTTTGTTGTTTCTTAATATATTTATACTATGAGTAGCTTGCCAGGAACTTCCTAAGTGCCCTCTGGCTTTCCCTAATATCCAGTGTCCTCTGGGCCTGGAGAGGAACAGTGTCCTCAGAAGTTCTGTCTGACTGGGGACCATATTGTTTCAGGAGGTTCCCAAGGATCAGTCTGAGGAGGACATGGTGGGCCGGCCCCTGCCTCACCTGGCTGCAGAAATGCAGGCTTCAGGGCAGGCTGTGTACTGTGATGACATCCCCCGATATGAGAATGAATTGTCCCTGAGGCTGGTCACCAGCACCCGGGCTCATGCTAAGATCACGTAAGTATTGCTTCCCAGGAACTCAGTGAGAAGCATGCTCTGCAGAAACCAGTGATGGAGTCTTTATGAGGATTCCTCTTCCTAGAGGAGAGACAGGAAATTCTCTTAAACCCATCAGAGAGCTGGGAAAGGCTGGGTACCTGAAGTTCTTCTAGTGGGCAAGAGGACAATCTGGGAGTTGAACAGGGAAAAGTCATGAGTGTAGGTGACAAGCTCCTAACAGAACCAGGTAAGACTTACAGTCAGAGCCTGGGCTGGGTGTTCACATGCAGAACTTCAGGGGGAATAAAATTCTAGATAACATTAGAGGGAAGAACATATCACCTTAGCCCCACAAAGCTGGATTGAATTCTTGCAGAGCTATAGGGCACGTGTAGCTCCTGAGACCCTTGTCTGCTCTGGAGTTTTGTGCCAGGGTGTTTGTTAGGGTCTCCAAATGTGTCCACACAGCACCTTGCAGAGAACAACCATCCACACCTGTTTATTAGCGGCTGAGAGCCAAGCAGCAAGAATTACTACTTTAGCAACAGTATTAGCGAGCATAATGCTTAACCCAACATAGCACTTGGTGTTGCCACCTTGTTTCACATATTCTACATATATTTCACATATGCTGACTCATTTATTCTTTACAATATCTCTATAGGCAGGTGCAGCAGAGGACCTAAGGTATTAGCAGGAGAAGTCTCCTGCCCCAGATGATATGATTGACGGGTGGCAGGGACTGTGTCTGAGGTCAAGGAGCATTAGCAAATGGGGCATGACACCTCTGGTCAGAAACTGAGCTTCAGTCTCTGGTGGCACTGGACACAGAGAGTACGGCTGAGCAGAACAGTCAGTTAGAAATCTCTCTCTCTCTCTCTCTCTCTGCTTCAGAGCAGACCCAGGCCTCCCTGTCAATCTTTTCTTCCTTGGATTACTAACCTAGAGACAGGCTCCAAGTATGGTGAGCTAGATACAAAATATCTAGCGAGGTAATCAGCTTTTCCAGGCGTTGGGGGAAGATTTTGTTTCAATTGATTGCCAGTTAGTCTAGTCTTTTTGCTTGATCCTTGCCCTGAGCTTATGCTAATAATGTCCTGACTTGTATTTTCTACACACCAGCAACCTATGTCCCATCAGTGTTTGAATGGATGGGTTGGTAGGGTGAATTTTCACTGCTGGCATCCTCATGGCTGCCCTTGGCTCTAATCCCAGATATGCTACTTTCTGGTTAGATAACTTTGGACAAACTACATGACTCTCCCAAACTTTCTTTTTTTTCTTTTATTTATTTTTATTTTTTATTATTATTTATTTCTTTATTATATGGTGATTATATATCACCATCATGTACCCCATCAAACTCAGTTATTAGTCTTCTCAGTTTCATACCCATTCTTATGATTCCCCCCATTTACAAAAATGCTTCTTCATGCTGCTCATTTACTTACTGGAGCATAATTAAACTCCATGTGGCCAGACCCTTAAAAAAAACAAGTCTTTCCTCACTCACACTCCTGCCAGAGGCCATCAGTGTAGAAGTGAAGCACTGTGTCATTTATTTATGTTCTAGCCTTGAGCTCTTGTGTACAATGAAATCTTTTATTTTTATTTTATTTTTTATTATTATGAATAAAGAAGTCACATTTTCTATCCCTGTACATCCTTAATCAAGGTTCCTTCCCTCTCCCACCACATCAGGTCATTCTTTCTTCTCCACATCTCCTCATCCCCACCATGGGCAGGTGGTCCCAAGGTCCCACGGTCCCAATATTGCTTAGTTCAGCCTCCACTCCTGGAAGATCCACTTTCCTCACCCCAACACCAAGACTGAGTCAGGTGTTCCTCTAGGGGAAGTGGGATCCAAGGTGTTTCTGATCCCTAGGTGTTCAGTGGTTATGGTTTGCAGCTTGGGCATGCTTTGTTTTTTTTTTTTTTTGTTTGTTTGTTTTGTTTAGAGTCCACTAATGAGTGAGTACATCCCCAGCTTATCTTTCTGGGTTTGTGATACCTTGGTCAGGAGGATATTCTCCAAATCCATCCATTTGCCTGGAAATTTCAATTTCTGTAATTGTAATATGGGGATAACAGTAATTAAATTTTTTCTTTTGAAATTGGGATTAACTGTTTCAAAGGTGATTCTTTCAAGGCTCTTTCTAGAACTTTGCCCAAGATGCCTCTGCTCTGTAGTGGTAGACTTGGTCAACTCCAGAATCCTCCTTCTGGGTCAGCATTGCCTAATTGTGTCTAGGATGCCTTGCTAGAGGCACAGCATTATTAACATATGAAGAGAAATTGGTCTGTGAGCAGATGTTCAGGGCCGCTATATCCAGGGCATAGCAAAGGCCCCAAAGTGCTTATTCCAGTGAGATATAGTTTAACCAGAGTCTTCCAGAGTTATTGCTGCTCTCTTGGATAAATCTCTCAGTATTTGGAGTCCAAATGGGCTAACATCTGATATGTGGTCATCTTATTCATTCTGTGTCCTCAGTGGCATTTGGTACAATGACCTCTCCATAGAAGGCATTCAATCATCATTTTCAAAATGGGCTAGAAATGAGTTAGGATCTAACAGTGAAGAAGACAGAGATGGGAAGAATGAGGCTCGGGAAAGGTAGTGGAATGAAATGGGCTGTCCAATCCAGATATGTCTCCTGCCTCAGTTTGCTGACCTAGCCTCTCACTCTGCTCACTCTCCAGGTCCATAGACACTTCAGAAGCCAAGAAGGTGCCAGGGTTTGTTTGCTTCCTCACTGAAGAAGATATTCCCAGTAGTAACATGACTGGCATTTTCAATGATGAAACTGTCTTTGCAAAGGATAAGGTATATTTAGACTTGTCATCAGAAATAACTGGAATAAATATCACAGTTTTAATTTGTGCTCATTGCTCCAAAATGCTAATCTTGCATTGGTCAGTATTTGGGATAATCTACAAATGGACAAAATATGTCATTTGGTTGTTTAATTGATGACTCTTGTTTTGGCATAATAGGAGACTTGGTGCCAAAAAGACAGAAGAACAAGGCTAATGATTATATATGAGTTAATACCTAGGATTGTAATGTGTAGCACTAAGCTCCTTTACTAAAAAAAAAAAAAAAAAAAAAAAAAATAAGAATACACCAAATAAGACAGCTAGGGATGAGATCATAATCCCACCACTAGGTGCAGACAATCTACTTCTCTGAGAGTTTATTTATTGGTTTCAAGTGTATGAAAATCTGCAATAACAGAGTCTCAAAGGCCCGAGGACAGTTGTTACAAACTCCTTCTGCTTCACTCACAGGAGAGCTCCTAGATGGTCATTTTATAATTCTAAGACTGATTAAAGGTTGCAAATTAGATTTGAGTAGGTGTTGCTAAAGGCTAATCACCCCCTTTTTTTAAAAAAAATATTAATGTAAAGGTGAAACAAAGAATGAAATCTTGTAAACACAAGGACTCCAGCAGCATTTATGGAGAAAATTTATATAGTGTTCAGTAGAAGAATAAATTACCTTATCAATGTCTTGAGCCCCAGGATGTTGCAAGCATTTTAGTTAGAGTCAAGCAAGTACAAGCAGGTCAATACTGCACAACCATTTAGGTTCATGAGGTTCTTTGGAGTGAATGTCCAGAGGCTTGTGTGTCAAGTATTGCTTGTTGTCAGAAACCCTTGTGTCTTAATATGACAAGTTATATAATCATTTCTTTCATTTGTTTTCTGGTGGGTATTTGATTGAATTTATCCCAGAAGGAGATACATTACAAGTCCTTTGGAGATGGCTTGGGTTTTTTTTTAATGTGCTTGGGCAAACATTAAGACCTGAAATTACATTCCCAGTACCCATGTAAAACACAAAATGCTGTGCACACATATATAATCTAGACAGGCAGATCCCTAAAACTCATTGGCTGATCAGTCTAGCCAATCTCTGACCTCCAGATTTAATGTGAGACCCTGTCTCAAAAATAAGGCATAGAGCAACTGAATAAGATATCTTATGCTGACCTCTGAGCTCCACAAGCATGAGCACATACATACACATGAACATGTGCAAACGCATATAACACACATAGCTTTAAGTGCTGTGTCATTAAAAAGAAGCAATAATCACTATAAATTGAAAAAAAAGGTATCATCATATCTAAACCAATGTCTATGACCTGCAGCTTAGAAGCATCTAGAACAGGAGTTCTTAACCTTACTTATAATATAACCCTTTAATACAGCTGCTCATGTTTTAGTAACCCCCAGCCACAAAAATTATTTTGTTGCTACTTCATAACTGTAATTTTGCTACTGTTTTGATAATAATATAGATATTTGAATTAGATATGAATTAGGGTATTAGATATGTGACCCCCCAAAGGAATTGAGACCTACCAGTTGAGAGCTGCTGATCTAGATGGAGTTAAAAGACACAAGCATGGGCTTTGAGGAGATTTGATATACAAGAAAGTGGTCTAGTGGAAGGATACTGAAGCTGGGAGACAAGACCAGTGTTTAGTTAGTTGATATCTAGCCACCACCCTGTTGTCTCCTGAGATACTTTTTTAAAAAATTTTTCTTTATTTTTATTTTATATGTCTGAGTGTTATCTGTGTACCACATGCATGCCTGGTGCTGATGAGGTCAGAAGATTCCTGGGACTGGATTTATGGATGAGTGTGAGCCTCCATGTAGGTGCTAGGAATAGAACCCAGGTCCTTACAAGAGCAACAAGTGCTCTTAATCACCCAGCCATCTCTCCAGTCCCCATCCTTATTTTTTCATAGGAAGATCAAGGTAGTTGGAACAGATTGACATTGACATTTGTTGGGATCATACTTCCCATTTGGCTCACGGCAGACAAGAAGAGCCATTTTCTACATTTTTTCCAGTGTAGCTTCTCAATAAGCTACCAGAGCAAAAATATAACAATTAGGTATTGGACAGAAATCTCGTTCTATCCTTGTGCCAGTGATCTTGTGAGGAGGCTCATGGCCTCAGTTAGGAGGGTCAGGAAATAGAAAGGCACAGGGGCATTTCTAAAATGTGCTCTGAGTGAAGGGGATGCCTTTGCCTTTTCAGAGCATCTATAAATACTTGTTTCTTAAGGTACTTCAAGACCATTAACACCCCATCTCTGCTCCTAGGTTACTTGTGTTGGACACATCATTGGTGCTGTGATTGCTGACACCCCAGAACATGCCCAGAGAGCTGCTAATGGGGTGAAAATCACCTATGAAGACCTTCCAGCCATTATCACAATTGAGGTAACTGAGAATTGGCCGCTTCTGTAGAGGAGTCAGTTCGTATCCCAAGGCATTCCTAAGAGGATCCTCTAGAGATGGGGCCTTCAATTTGAGCAGCACATGGATGTTTGGCTACAGCTGGAACCCAGCTGCTTTTGGTTCTGCCTAAATTATATCAGTTCTTCACCAGTGGTCCACAAGCATAGCCCACAAACACACAGCTTCTCACTCTCAGGAATCATCCTTCAAATCACAAATGCTATCCAACATTGCACTTGAAACCCAGGTTTGTGTTAGATGATTTTTCCCAACTGTGAGCTAATATAGGTTTTGGGGGTTTGTTCAAGGTCAGCTAGTTGAAGCTATGTTGTTCTTTCAGCATGTCAGGTACATTGAATCATTAGCATATGGTATTTTTCAATATGATAGATTTATTGGGATGTAATCCTACCATAAATTAAGGGGCGTCTGTAAATGGGTTTTAGAATTCCTTCTAGCACTAGAATTTATGTTCCAGGGAAACCTTACCTTTCACCATTCAGAGTTTAGTCCACTAATGGCCAAACCAAGCTCCTCTTGCTCCATATTTCATATGCGGTTGGTTCCCTTTGGGATTTTTGCTTTTCCAGAAGACTCAGAACTTTCCATCTTCCACTAAGGAGACAGAAAAGTTCAGATTCTCTGAACTCCAGTAGAGCATGCTTTAAAAGTATGAAGGAATGCATAGAGGCACATTTGTGAGGAGAGAGAGGTAGTGATTCAAAAAACCCTTCTCCTCCTGGTCAGAATCACTTTCCTACCACCTCCTCCAAGCCATGTTACTGAAGTTTCCTTTTTGACCCTTAGGATGCTATAAAGAATAACTCCTTCTATGGCCCTGAGATAAAAATCGAGAAAGGCGATCTCAAGAAAGGCTTTTCTGAAGCTGACAATGTGGTCTCAGGTATAGCAGCACCCTGTGGCAGAAAGGAGGGGGACCTTGGTTTAACAGTTCTAAGCACTGGGGAAAGGAAGTGATTGACAGCATTTTCTAATATAAGATGCCCTCTGATGTTCAGAATGAAACTGTAGACAGCCAGCAGGGTTGGGGCCTCCCTCATTTTATCTCCATTCTCCCATCTCTGGGCTGGATGTATTTAAATGATTCCACATTATGTCTTCGGAAGGCTATATAGAGAGGAAAGATGTGTCCAGCTTTGGAACAAATTTCACACACTCCCCAGATGCCTGAAGATGTTTCTTTTTCATCCTCTGTGAGCTTCTGCCCCCTCCCTTTCCGCCCTGAACTCTGACTCTATGAGTTAGGTCCACAGATCCCAGCACAGCAAGGCTCCCCATTGGAATACCTTTCCTACTTTGACCTCTGGGCCTTGCTAAGTCACCAACAGGCAAACTCATTCTCCATCAGGAATGATGTTTTCAGCCATATCCCCCAATTTCATCCTTACCTTTTCCAAAACTTGACAACAATCATTTTAGAAATTCCAAATGCCCTGAGGCTATAGTAAGAAGACTGTGCCTGATGTATTTAATGTTATTCTGTCTTCTTGGATGGGAGAAGGATTGGAGGACCAGGTCTAATTACCAGAGTGCTAGGACTTTAAGACCCTTTCACGTTCCAGTTGGGAAACCCAGAGGCCGCCTTGCCAGCAGGTGGTTCTTTGTCAGAGTCTTTTCTTTAGCAAATGTTCTAGTGGCTTCTCAGCTGCTGTGATAAAACACTGACTAGAAATACCTTGGGAGGAAAGGGTTTATTTGGATTACAGGTCCATTATCAAGGAAAGCCAAGGAGAACCTGGAGGTGGGAACTGAAGCAGTGACCGGGAATGCTGCTAACTGGCATGCTTTCCTTGGCTTACTCAGTCTGTCATTTCTATAGCCCAGGCCCACCTTCTCAGGAGTGGTACTGCCCACAGTGGAAGCGGGTCCTCCTCTATCAATTGCCAATGAGGAAAATTTCCCACAGACTACAATTTGATGGAGACAGTTCTTCGGCTGAAGTTAACTCTTTTCAGATGTGTCAAGTTGACAACCAACATTAGCCACCTCGGCAGGCACAGCTCTCTACAGCACTGGGTTCATCAGGGCTCTCTCATTGCTCTTCCAGGACAGTTGTATATTGGTGGCCAGGAGCACTTCTACCTGGAGACCAACTGCACCATTGCTGTCCCTAAGGGCGAGGCAGGCGAGATGGAGCTCTTCGTGAGCACACAGAACACCATGAAAACCCAGGTCAGTTCAGAGTAGTCTGGGAAGTAACAAGAGAATCCCAAACACACCAGGAGGATAGAGTAGGGAATGGGAAGAAGTAGATTTGAGTCCTAAAAGGGACATAAGTATTAGTCTGAGAACCAGACCCTGTCACCACCAAGGCAGCATTGAACTTGCCATTTAACTTTTTCTGCTTCGGTTTTCCCATGGATGAGATGAAGCTTGCAAGTGATATTGCATCAACGAGATTAATTTCAGTGCTTGCACTCCAGTTTATTAAGTCTTCATTTTTATTATTTTGATGCTATGTGGCTTTGGTTAGGGCACATCCTGCCCACATTTCTCATCTTTAAAAATCAAGTGTGGGGTTTAGTGATAGCCATAAGGACGGCTAACTTAGCAGCAACAGCTGAGATTTTTTTCTTGACTTCCTGTAACACTATAGTGGTTGCCAGGATTTTTGGTATCTGCACCTACCTTTCTGACCTAAAGGCCCTTGTCAGATGAGATGACGATTTGCTGTGAGAGCATGATGCTATTTTGCCCTTCTCATTAAATGCAAGTATGTGAGTTGCCCGAACTCAGCCTGCACTGACCAGGAAGGTGAGGAGGGTTTTCATGCCAGGAATACTAGAATTTATAGTAGTGCTTATGTCCAGGCATGTTGGGCAGGTTGAGATCAGACCTGGAAAATGTCCAAAGGATGCATTATGAAAGGATTTGTGTTTTTTCCCTTTGTATAGAGTTTTGTTGCAAAAGTGTTAGGCATTCCAGATAACCGGATCGTAGTCCGAGTGAAGAGAATGGGAGGAGGCTTTGGAGGGAAGGAGACCCGGAGCACTGTAGTGTCCACGGTCGTGGCCTTGGCTGCATATAAGTGAGTTTCTAAACCTGCTTCTCCATCACAATTAGAGTCTCCAGGAAGTAGAATAAAGCCAGCTGGATCAAGAAGGCTTTTTAGGTTTTTCCTCTGTTGAAAGTAATTGTCCCTGCTTTGGATTCTCAGTTTTCTGTGTTTTGAACCCTTGGACATAGGGCAAGGGTAGCCTAGCTAGTTTCTTTATACATAAACCCATGTATCCACATCTTATTTTCCTTAATTGGCTGACATCTCCCTAGGAGTAAGGGGAGCACTCAGCCTGGCACTCTTTATGCTGTTGAGCACAGTACCTTCATTGCAAAGCTCAATGCTCAAACAAAAAGAAATTCCTTCTTCCTGCTTAGCATCCCTGAGACTCAGAGGGCTGGGCTGCTGGAAGCTCACAAATTTCTAATCCTCTTGGTCTCCCCCTGTCCCAGGACAGGCCGCCCTGTACGCTGCATGCTGGACCGTGATGAGGACATGCTGATAACGGGTGGCAGACATCCCTTCCTGGCTAAATACAAGGTTCTTGGTCTTTTCTGTTTCCTTGGGTAGTGTAAGCAGGCAGGATAGATCAGAGACAGACAGACATGGGTTCTACTAAGGAAGACTGTCTTTTCATCAGGTTGGCTTCATGAAGACCGGCAAGATAGTGGCTCTGGAGGTGGCTCACTTCAGCAATGGTGGGAACACTGAGGATCTCTCTCGGAGTGTAAGTAGAATCAATATGCCCGTAGGGGTACCTGAGAGGTCAAGGGCATGCCCTTGGCATTGTTGGTTACTTATCTTACCTTATCCTGCTTGTATATCTATGTAATATCTTAGTGATGCCTGTTGGGATGGGAGGAAGTTTTCATACTGTATATTGTCGGGTTTCTGTCTCCCAGGATAGAACCTTGAGTAACATCGAACATGATCTTTAAGTATTTCTGTATTATCTTCTGCTGTGACTCCTTGAGCCCTATAAGTGACAGGGATAAGTCCAGCAGGAGTGTGCATTTCTTACTCCTGTCATAGTTTTGGCAGATGAGCTTGGAATGCTTGGTATTAAAATAAACAGTAGTGCCAGCCAGGTGATGCTCACTGGGCGAACGTGTTTGTCACCAAACCTGGTGATCTGGGTCTACGCCTGGAACCCACACGGAGAAGAGGTGACAAGTTGTTCTTCTGTATGCTGTGACACACCCCCTCAAGTAAAACAATAGGTATAGTTTTAAGATGAAAAAAAGGTGGAGATGGGAGAAAGTAAGTAGAGGCAGTGGGGGAAATAAAATCAACTGTGAGAATTATCAAGTTTACCTTACTGGTAGTGCTTTCTAAAGTTATTGTTCTAATTTTATGACTGGACTAATTATACCTGTGTAGATTCCTATTTTTTAAAGTAACACTTCAGAAAAAAGTAGGCTTCCCATTATGCCTCCATGCTAGGGGCTCATTAGTTCAGTTAGAAAACTTTATGCTCTCTCCATAATATTACAATTATTCATTTCTAGAGTTCTCACCACGGGTAACATGTTTTGGAATTTTAGAGTAAATCAGGTGGACAGGCATGTAGCAGTTATTCCCAGAGATTGTAAAAATCTGTAATTCAATCTCATAAACATGCTTTGAGTACCTAACTCTAGGTGGCAGCTTAAAGAGACAATGTCATTGTTTCTGCCCAGAGAAACAGAGAAAGAGAAGAGGGAAGGAGAGAGGGAGGGAGGGAGGGAGGGAAGGAGAGAGAGAGGGAGGGAGGGAGGGAAGGAGGGAGGAAGTTGATAAGTTTGCAAAAGGAAGCAAAAAATGGACTCGAGACAGAGAAACACAAAAAGCAATTTATTTATGGGAAAATGAAACTGCACTTGTGAAGCAAAATAAAGCACACAAGCAGAAGCAATAGGTGTAGTTTTAAAAGAGGCATAATAAAAGGCAGCATTTGTCTTCTTGGGAAGATTGGGCACTATACCATAGAGAGAGCAGCATGCTGTAACACTAGGCTGGTCCAAGAATGAAAACAAGCTCTCATGAATTAAACTGTAAGGGAGGCTGAAAGAAACCTGATGGCTTTTCCCTAGAGAGAAAATGCTGTGAGATAAGAAAGAACATACAAGAAAAATTGAGGACCACTCCAGGAGGTTCAAATAATTGACATTTCAGAAAACAAAGAATGAGAAGAAGCAGCGGAGGAGGCTATCAAGAAACAATTTAAAAATATATCTCCAAAGTAATGGGTGTAGGTTTTTCAGATTAAAAAGGACCATCTATAGCAAGCATAATAGAGGAGAATAGCTTACTGTGAAATTTAGTAATCTGGAGACTGATGTTTTAGAGTTTTGTTTGTTTGGGAAGGTAAAACCAGCTCTTTCCAGAGTTGAAAAGATGTTTATTGTATCTTAATATTGGGGAACTAAGATCTACCAGTAAAATGCTTTCAGAACACAGGAGGAAATTAGTAAATTTACAATATAGAGTCCTACTTAGAGCCAGTTAAGAGTGAGAACACAGTCAATATGTCCAGCCACTCTTTTTTGAAAATTAAAACATGGCTACATCATTTCCTTCACTTCCCTTCAACCTCACGCTTGCTGTCTCTATAATTCATGGCCTCTTTTTAGAAAACTATTGTTTTACACACCCATACACACACACACACACACACACACACACACACACACACACACACACACACACACTCAATCCCTCCTAAATCTATAAATACAACTTACGCAGTCTGTATCATGTTCATAGCCAACTGGGGGCTCTTTCCCTGGGAAGACTATTTCTCCTGCTCTTGGCATCCGTAGTTGCCAATGGTGCTTGGTCTAGGGTTGAGGCTCCATGTGTCTTCCATATTCCACATTAGCTTGTCTATCAGTGTTGTCGTTGTTTGTAGAGGCAGCCAGGCTGGTGAGACTTCATGGATGTAGCTAGCGTCTCAGCTGTTTCTAGGAGATGCAGCCCCACCACAAACATCCTGTTCCTCTGGCTCTTACCGTCTTTCTGCCCCCTCTCTTTAGATGTTTACTGAGCCTTAGACATACTCCCACTCTTCAGACAATGTTGACAAATGTACTCCAAAAAAAGAGGAAGTAAAACTAAAAGGGAGAGACATGAGTTCCAGGAGCAGGAAAATATAGAGGCAAAGGGAATCAGGGCTGTTGTGAGGGAGACTTTAAGACAGCAGCTGAACAGTAAGTAGGTTTAGCAGATACCTGGTTTAAATTAGAGTAGGTCAGTCAGCTCCACAAATAGCCTCTTGTTTTTCTATGAAACAAATAGAGAAATCCGACAAAATCAAACAGGTTGAGAGAAATTTTACATAAGTTAGTAATATGTACATAAAAATAAAACAAATGAGAAACTAAAGTCAATGATTATCTTTGGTATGAGAAAGAGGGGGAGGAGAGAGAGAGAGAGAGAGAGAGAGAAAGAGAGAGAGAGAGAGAGAGAGAGAGAGAGAGAGAGAGAGAGGTGGAAATCACAGTGTAATTTCCTGCACAGTGTAACTTCCTGAATGAGCTGTAATGTGTACAGATTTATAATATCAAATTGAATATTTTGATTTGACCAGAATACAACTATATGGAGAGATTAGAAGCTGGTCATCTGTGGCGCAAAGGGCGAGGCAGGGCCCAAACTTCCCTTTTCCAAACTGAGACGGCATTATGAAAGTCTAAGCTGGCAGTGGTAGTGCACACCTTTAATCTTAGCTCTCAGGAAACAGAGGCCAGCAGAACTCTGGGAGTCCAAGGACAGCCTTGTCTTCAGAGCAAGTTCCAGGACAGCCAGGGCTGTAAGGAGCAACCCTGTTTTGAAAAACCAAACACAGAGAATATCGAAAACTGGAGAAGCAAGACACTGAAATATAAAGTCTTTAGAGATGTGGAAAGTTGACCTAAATATGTGAGAAAGGGACCTAGAGACATGATGCTCAAGTATAAGGACCTGAGTTTGATCCCCAGCACCTACATAAAAGCCAGACACAACAGCACCTGCCTGTAATCCTATTGCTAGGGGACAGGAAGTGAACAGAGACCAATGGGTTCCTGGAGCTTACTGATCACCCATTCTAGACAAATCCATGAGCTCCTAGTTCAGTGGGATACCCTGTCTTAGAATATAAGGTGAAGGGTGGTTGAGGAAGATGTCCAACATTGACCTCTGTCCTCCACAGGCAGATGCACATATGCACACATATGTATACCCACAAACATGCACAAACACTGAACCTGCCAACCAGTGGTCTGGAAGAAGCAGCAGCAGCTTTATATAATGTAAGTTGCTGCTTCTGGATGTTGGAACATTGAGGAGACCTCTGGGTCACAGAGCATGACTTAGCCAATGACTGACTCTTTAAACTGTAATGCAGTTGTAATGGGAATAAGGCAGATTTACAGGATTGGACAGATGGCTCAGTGGTTAAGAGCACTTATTCTTCCAGAGGAACAATGTTCAGTTCCTAGATCTCTGTCAGGTGATTTCCACTGTAACTCTAGTTTTATGGGCTTTGGAAACCTCCTCTGGCCTCCACAGGCATCTGTACACATGTATACATGCCCTCACATGGGTACGCGCACTCAAATCTTTAAAAAAAAAAAAAAATCAAATCTACAATGGACCAAAACCCATTAACTTTTTCTTTTTGAAAGAGTCAAACAGTTTCAACTGGAGGTCCTGGGAAGGATTCCCATGAAGGAGGCCAGATTGGAGACCTTCATAGGGTGATAAATTACCCTAGGGGACAAATAACATGGGCCTGAAATAGAGCAATCAACAGCTGGCCTTGGGAAGACAGGAATGAGTACATTTCCTGTGCTGAAACGTGAAAGAAGTCAGTGGGTTTCCACATCCTATGCTTTTTGATTTTCTCTGCCTTAGATAATGGAACGAGCTCTATTCCACATGGACAACGCCTATAAGATTCCCAACATCCGGGGCACCGGGAGGATATGTAAGACCAATCTGCCCTCTAACACAGCCTTCCGAGGCTTCGGGGGTCCTCAGGGGATGCTAATTGCAGAACACTGGATGAGCGAGGTTGCTGTGACCTGCGGTCTGCCTGCAGAGGAGGTGAGCTAGCCTAACAGTGGGTAAGCCTATCTGGGGGGAAACAGCAACTCTTATCTAGGTATCTCCCAGGGCAGGGAGTATAAATAGTTATTGTGGAGGGATCCAGAAGCTACAAGACCCAACTGTCTCTCTTCTTGGGAAGGTTCGAAGGAAAAACATGTATAAAGAAGGGGACCTGACTCACTTTAACCAGAAGCTGGAGATGTTCACCTTGCCCAGGTGCTGGGATGAATGCATAGCAAGCTCTCAGTATTTCACTCGCAAGGCGGAAGTGGAGAAGTTTAACAGGTAAGCGGAGGATGGGGAGTCCACTTGTGATACACTCTTGCTTGGCTATACTCCAGCCCTTCCTACTGATCACCCCAAAACAAGCTGGTGGTTTAATGGACAACTTCTGAGGGTACTGAACCTGTCATCTTATTGATAACTTCCTCTGTAATGTCAGGTGAAGATTTTTAGCCCAGGAGCAAGGGACCTTCAGCTTTCACTCAGAGACCATCAGTTGAGGTTCATTCATATCAATTTGTGTACTTCCTGAGAATAGCACATTATTGAGAGCATTGGTTGGGCACCAACATCACCATGGCGATGTGCCTACCTTTGAAAGTAGTAAATGCATTTAACATTGGCAGTCCTTCCATGTCTCTGGAGCGGGCCTCAGTTAATTCATCTCTAACGTGGGAATAATTATATTGGTTCTATCTATTTCACAGAATTACTTATTTGAACAAATATATAGAAAAAGCCTCATTATCTTCCTCCATCAACAAGGACAGCTGAAGGTCATTAGGGCACACGGTCTAAATGCAAATCCACTTAGGAAGGAAATACTATGGTACTTTGAAGTTTGGGCCAACTACACTGGAGGACGCAGAACCTAGATCCCTACTTCTCATTTTTGTCTACTCCACTGGGGCACAATTCAGTTATGACAGTGACTGTGTAAATGGATCCATGGATGTCCTATTCTGATTTAATACAAAGATGTTAACTGAAATATACTCAACTACACATAAGTATGTATACTATAAGAAGGTAGCACATATTTTTAATCTCATTACTTAGGAGGTGAAGACAAGCAGATCTCTGTGAGTTCCAGGCCAGATACATTCACAGAATGGGAAACTAAATGTTTCTTCTTTCTCCAGGGAGAATTGTTGGAAAAAGAGAGGACTGTGTATAATCCCAACCAAGTTTGGAATAAGCTTCACAGTTCCTTTTCTGAACCAGGTAATTGCTTTCTATGACTTGGCCATATCCTCTGGATTGGGGCACCATTGCACCCTGCTTTGGGTGTGACAAGAGCACTCTCTCATCACTAGTGGCAGACTTGACTAGAGATCTTTCTGCAGCTGAAATAAATGAAGTTTGCTTATCACAAATATGGCGTAGTAGTAAAGGGGCAGTGAGACAGGGATCCTGGGCCACCTTCTAGTTCTTGTCCTTTGTGATTGAAAGACTATACACAGGTACTTTGCTTCTTCATTCTATTTCATTGGGACAGAGAGAAATGATCTACTTTCTTCTCAGGATAAGACACACACATCAGAGAGAGGGAGAGAGAGAGGAAGGGAGGGATGGATGGATGGATGAAGGGATGGATGTACGAAGGGAGGGAGGGAAGGAAAGAGGGTGCATTTCTCACATTCCTGAAGGCCTACTTAATCATATGACATGATTTATACTGTGTAGTTTTTGTCTGGGTTTCTATCTAAAAACATGGTTGATGGTTACCTCCTTCCTCAGCTCTGTACCTTCAGTTTCAAAGCTTGAGCAGAGTCAGGATTTACCAAATGTTGTGTCTGTCCTCTCCTTCCTTAGGGAGGTGCCCTGATCCATGTGTACACTGATGGTTCTGTGCTGCTGACACATGGCGGCACTGAGATGGGTCAAGGTCTTCACACCAAGATGGTTCAGGTGAGGAGCATGGGGACTGTGTCTGGGATGTCTGGTGTCTGGGAGATGCTGGGGGAAGTTGAGCAGCATGATGTTTCAGGAGAAGCAACAGGCCTGAGAGCACATTTACACATGGCATTGGGGAAGTCTTCTTTCTTCTTCTTGGTTTGGTTTCCTATCTGTGCTAAAGGATTGACTATGCAATCTCTAAGGACATGTCCGTTACTGCCACCCAGGGCAGTAATGTATGAAATCATCTCAATTCCCACACTATGCAAGACCTTGCAGGGGAGTTGGGCTAGTGATACTGAGTTATAGTCAGAATATCGGCTTGGATAGTGAGGTTTATCCAGACTTTAAAGAAAAGTTCAGTATTTTCTCACAATGAGTTTATGAATGTCCAAGCCAACCAGATACCACTGAAGAGTGCTTCTTCAAACTCAGCACAGTGGGACAACATTCCAGAATCAATAGTAGAGCTTACAAGACTGTTTCATGCCTCCGGTGGTAAAACTTTGCCCTAGGAAGAAGCAACCTCCTACTCAGAGAGTGATGTCTCCTTTGTTGCAGGTGGCCAGCAGAGCTCTGAAAATCCCCACCTCCAAGATTCACATCAGTGAGACGAGCACTAACACTGTCCCCAACACCTCTCCTACAGCTGCCTCTGCCAGTGCTGATATCAATGGTCAGGCTGTTTATGTAAGTGATGAGCCTAGGCATCCTTACATGATTGAGGATGGACCCTGGGTCTGGGATCTCAAGAGGTTCCCTTGATGGCCTGGACTAGATTCATGGAGGCTCTTTGACTGTTGCCATGACTTCCACTGTGCTACTCATGAGGATGCTACTCCTGCATATGCCCAGCTAATAGAGAAACTCCAGCATCACCATTTCCATCAAAGCCAGGGAGTGTTGGGTACAGAGTGGGAGGGAAATTGGAAGGAAAGCAAGGGCTTCTGGGGAATAATACTACACAGGGTAGGAAGTGGTTACCAGCTGAAATAGATATTTGGTGATGGGGTCAGCTGGGTTGCAGTTTCTTGCTTCTTTCTTTGTCACATGAGGAATATACTCAAACAAGGAGCATGATGGGAGAAGGTGCCTCCCTGGGAGTCCCTCAGAATTTCCCTCTCTGTCAACTTAAGCATAGTGTCAGATGGGCTCTCTAGACAAAGGCCAATCGTTACCTACTATCAGGGTCATCAAGGTGCTTGGAGGTAGCTCTGCCAGGCATTGGGTTTAACAGGTGGCCTAAGGTATCACTTTGGCTATGGAGGGCATAACAGTGACATGTCTGGTGTGTGGTGCGGTTCTTCCAGGAAGCTTGCCAGACCATACTGAAGAGGCTGGAACCCTTCAAGAAAAAGAAACCTGAAGGCTCCTGGGAGGACTGGGTAAGTCTGAGCTAGCTTGAGCTGCATTTCTTGCAAAGGAGAAGTATATCAACAATGGCAGGGCCTCTGTCCCTCCCCAACACATGTGGATGATGACCTAGTCACACACAAGTAGAAAGGGCTATACCTGAGTCACAGGACAGGGACACATTCATGCTTCATGAGTGCCTTGACTGGAGTCTCTTGAGGAAAGTTTTTGATCTAAGATCTTGATATCTGTTTGAATTAGGGCTCATCCCTCCAAGCCTGAAAGTGTGGAATGTTTGCCTTATATCTCAGCTCATTCAGGCATGGATCCACATGTATGTCTAGCAGGCCCAAATGAGGTGTGTCTTCTTAAAACTTCATGTCTCTGAGAGCCTCCTTCCTCACTCAACTTTTGAATCTGGGGGCCACTGAAATGTCATCTGTGAGAAACTTAGAAGATTGTCCCATTCAATGCCAGAAGTGATAAAACAGAGACTCCCAATAAAAATGAGCCTAGTTGTATGAGTTCTCAATTAGATATCTGCACACTAAGAATGTTGCATGCCTATAATCCTATGTGGAGGCAGGGGGATTATGAATTAATAGTCATCCTGAGCTATGTGGAGAGATACTTTCTCAAAAAGCCAAAGACTAGAGATACAGCTCAATGGTAGAACACTAACTTACCTGGCATGTACCAAGTCCTAGGTTCAACTCCAGCAACACAATACAACAAACACACACACACACACACACACACACACACACACACACACACCTTACATCACACCCAGGAGGGGACAAAGAGAGAGAAGCAACAAAATGAGACTGTACATGAACCATTTCAACACATAGCACAAGCGATTGCGTCACATCTATTATCTTTCCACATCTCACGTGACCCTATCTTTCCCTTTCACCCTCATTTCATTAAGTACTATATGCGGGAGGACTGCTCAACTCTAGCTTAGTTCTGGTAACTTGTGCGTAGGTTTGTCAAGAAACTGTAATATTTTCATAGCAGCCTTGAAGACAATTTTCTTTCACTTAACCTGTTGTTCTGAGATTTGTTTTCTGCTACCAGCCATGTAGTTTAATATCCATTATGAGCAAATAACACCAATAAGTTATCCACAGTCACCAGGACATACATTATATTACAGTTGTTTTTTATAAGTGTCAGTTCTGTCATTTGAAACATGGGACTAATGATAGTTTAGTGGTGGGTTGGGTCTTTGGGAACCACAATTGTCCCTTTCTGATGGCCATTGTCTTCTTCAAGGTCATGGATGCTTACACGAATGCAGTGAGTTTGTCTGCTACTGGATTTTATAAGTAAGTATGATCTGCTTCCTGCCCATTGCCATGGACAGACAGCTCTGAATGCTGGTTAGCCCACAGACAGAAAAAAAAACAGCCCCTAAGCCTCTCACTATGCCAATAGGACTCACGCTGATTTCATTCAGCCTAAAGATGCTTCAGTGCATTCAATTACCAACTATGTATGAAGGAACAAAAGCAGGAGCTGCTTTATCAGAAGACCCCAGTTCTAGTCCTGGCCTTTGAATATTCTGTCTCCTAAGAGAAGGACAATCCTGTTCCGAATTCTGCAGGATATGCTGCTCAGCCACACCATAGCAAGTGTTTGGGCAACCTGTGTGTTTCCTTTTGCTAGACTTTGGATCTCTTCCTAGTGACTTGCCCTCGGGAACAGGATTTGATGCTCTCTTACAGCATACAGAGCACCATGAAACTTTATTAGGGTAGTGAGACGTGGAAGGGAGCACACACATTCTAGTCTTAAAATTGTGTCACAGTGTGATTAACTAGAGACTAGAGACCTCTCCTATCTGAATTTGGAGTTATTAAAACAAAGATATGTTCATGTTTACTGCACTGCTGTTATGATAAAGTGTCTGACAAAAGTAACATATTGAGGAAAACGTTCAGCACATAATTCTAGGTTCATCATTGTATTGGGGGCTTGAGATATTGGGTCACATCACAGTCGAGGGCAGAGAAGATATGTGTATTCATGCTCGCACTCAGCTTACCTCCTTCCTTTATATACAGTCCAGGGCCCAGTCCATAGTCTGATGATACTCACATTCAGGATGAGTTTTCCCACTCTGAATAACTCAACCAAGAAAATCCCTATAGGTATGTCCACAGGCCAGACCAATCTAAAAATTCCTCACTGAGACTCTATCCGGGTGATTTCAGATTGCATCAAAGTTGACTATTAAAATCAAATGTCACAAGTGTCCATCATAATGTTTTTGGGGGATTTAACTGAAAACTTTCCATGCTTGTTTTAAAATGTCCTGAATGAATATATAGTTATTATTATGAGCACTATATATTCATATATGGGTAGAATGGTTTGCGCATAACCTAGGCTATATAATTGTACTGGCTGTTTTTCTTCTTGTTGTAGAGAAGGCAAGTTGAGGAAGGAAGGAAGGGTTGATTGTCTGAGGCTCTCCAGCGAAGAGGTGCGAGGCAGCAGTCACATTGCACACTGGTGCTCTCTCTGCTCACCTTTCCTATTTCCCCTTTTACCTAGTCCTGGACCCCAGTCCAGAGGCTAGTGCTTCCATATTCAGGAAGGGACTTCCTGCCTCAGTTGAGCCTCCTTGGTGACTCTAAATCCATTTAGGTTGATAATAATGAAGGCCATCCAGCCCAGTAAGCCTGTACAAATACAAACTAATGCAGATTTCCTCTGACTGTCTTGAAGTAGGCAGGGATTAAATGACCACCTAGATAAACAAGGTGAATCAGAAGCCAAAGAAAGTAAAGTTTCTCTGAGGAGTCTTGGCTCTGAGCTCTGTGTTGGTTCTAGGGTGAGTTGGTCATGCCAGTTCACATCATTTCTATGTAGTATATTTTATATGTATATAAGTAAGTAGCATCTACATACATTATATATAATTGTAGGTAGATTTTTTTGACCTGCCTGCCAGCTCCCAAATACCAACATGGAGATTTATTAACTATGAAAACTCTGCAAATAGCTTAGGCTTGTTACTAACTAGCTCTTACACCTTAAATTAACTCATTTTTATCTGTTTACTTTTTGTTTCTTGGCTTTATCACCTTTACTTTGTATTACCCATGCTGTTTCCTCTCCATCTGGCTGACAGCTTCTTACATCTCTGCTCTTTTTCTTCCCAGCATCCTCTCTGTACTGAAGATCCTGCCTAGCTATTGGCTGCTCAGTTTTTTATTAAACCAATCTAAGTAACAGATCTTCAGAGTTTACAAAAAGATTATTCCACAACATATCACATAAGTAAATGCACATTATATAGTAAATATATATACAATATTTAATATCACAGGGACAACATACTTTACTCTCTGGGCTTGTGAATACACACATATGTGGCTCATACACTGTGGTAATTGTACAGGGCAACTCAGCCTCTGCAAAGGAAACATACACACATACAATGCAACATCCATTTCTTTAAACATTTTTCTCAAATCACTTGTTGACATTTCAAAGGGGCCAGGAGATGGGAAATGGATGTTTAGGGATGCACTCAGGCTGTTCTGAGGTCCTGATCTTGTGGCCTTTTACCCTGAGAAAGATGAGCAGGTGAACTAGTGAGGTCAGTTCAGTACCATCCCAGGCAGAGCTGCAGCGTGAGTGCTGAGGACCTTGAATTCTGGCTCGCTCACTCACTCTTTTAGGAAGTGATTGTCATATCCTTCATGAGCCCAGACATTTCTGTCACTGTTGTCACATGTTAGAAACCAACATGTTTATGCTAAGTGCTGCCAGGTTGTACAGAATGATTACAGCGTGGCTTTTAGAAAAATGAAACAAGTCAAATACTCTAAAATATCTGGGTTTCATTAAAAGTTTGGAGTATTTTAAATGCATAGGCTTTGGGGGAGAATGGCTGAATGGGGAAATAAAAAAAGACCTTCAGGATTTACAGATTTATGAGGTAAGAAGTATGTATGGAAAGGGGTGGATTTGCCTAATACACGCAAGGCTTTTTCCCTTTTCTCTTGCAGGACACCTAACCTTGGCTATAGCTTTGAGACCAACTCTGGGAATCCCTTCCACTATTTCAGTTATGGGGTGGCTTGCTCCGAAGTAGAAATAGACTGCTTAACAGGGGATCATAAGGTAAGACATTTGCAAAACGTTAGCGTAAAAGAGAAGAGAAGCAACTGAACCGCAATCTGAATTGCTGGCAGGGCATGTTCTCTGGTGAAGAAATGGGTCTTACATCAGAGGCAGGTGAAAGCTCCATGAAGGCCAGAGTGCACACACCTGAGCCACACAGTTCTGCCTCAGCCCTTTTTCTGACTGTTGCTGTAGTAAAAGCAGCAATGAGTCAGATGTGGTCCCCATGCTGCTGCTTCTGGACACTGAAATTTAGATTGCAGATCAGCCCTTCCCACCCCACCCTCCCACTCCCCTCCCCTAGCCCCCCTTCCCCCAGCACAAAATCTTCTTCCTGTATTTTTTCAATCACTTATTTATTTTTTCTTATTTGGAGGAGTAAACCAAGGTCCTCATGCATACAAGGCCAGAAATCTACCAACTAAGCTATGCCTGAAGCCCCTCAGCCATTTAATAATATAGTTGTTACCTTATAGGCCCTACAAAATCAGAATGCTTTTAAGTCAGCCGCAATATAGTTTTTTGACTGTTTTCTCACATGATCTGCCCAGACTCAGGTCAAAATCCCAGTTCCTGAAGACTTTCTCTTACCACTCACAGGTGGATGTGTGGTGAGATCAGGGCTCCAGCCCACCTCTTACTTAGTTGCTAAGATGTCAAACATCAGCTTTGATTGTGGCAGTCAAGCTGTGGTGGAAACCCTATCTTAGCAGGCTCAGGGCTCTGTGCTTGACAAAAAGCTATTTGAATTGGGACTTAGAATCTAAGTGTTATGAAGACACACCTGTATAAATTCAGACATTCCTTTCTTCTCAAAGTATTTTCCATTCACAGAATCTCCGCACAGATATCGTTATGGATGTTGGTTCCAGCTTGAACCCTGCTATTGATATTGGACAGGTAAGGTCTGTTTTAGGGGACCAGGGTGGTGACAGAATAGGTCAGCAGTGTGTGCCCACCCCCACCCTGTTTCCTGAAAGTCTCCAGAAAGATAGCATGCTGACATTTTTAAGCATGGTACTTAGAGAACCTCATTCTGAGGAAGAGTTAGACGGATGTTCATCCATGCAACTCTCAAATCAGAAAACAAATAATTACAGATGAACTTGGGAAGGGTAGCCACACACCCCAGAGAATAGCGTGGTGCATGAGGAGGCATTGGATGTTCATATATTCACACACACACACACACACACACACACACACACACACACACACACCACATACACACCACACACACACCGCACATACACACCACACACATACACACACACACCACACACACACACCACACACATACACACACACCACACACCACACACATACACACACACCACACACCACACACATACACACACACACACACACACACACACACACACACACACACACATACACACACACACACATACACACACCACACACACACATACACACACACACAGAGACATGGGGTAAAGGGGGAGATGAGAATAGAAGGAAGGGAAAGGAGAGAGAGACAGAGAGAGAGAGAGAGAGAGAGAGACTGGAACCTGGAAATGGGCACCATGTAACAGGGAAATAGAGACTGAGATTGATTCCTAGGCAGTGTGGTCTCAGGTCAGAAGAACTAACTGTCTCCTCACTGACCCAGGGCATTAGGCAAATTACTTTCTAGGTAGTAAGTGGTACCATGACTGGAGAAATAAAGGGATTCACTAAAAGACATGGGTGCAAAAGATGGGAAAAGATGTCCCAATGAAAACCCTGTTTGGAAAATAAAGAATTAACAGAATAAACCAAGCAGGAGAAGGTGGGAAAGAATCACAGTTTGAGACAGTGACATCTGGTAGAAATTATGAATGTATTTCTGAAAAGGAAAAGGCTAATATGCTTTTTAGTTAACACACACATACACACACTCACACTTAGTGGACTGTTTGGTGTTAGGGTTTTGAGCATATATGAGCTTTGTTCGAATATACTCAGTTATCTGGCGGCAGGTTTCTATGGATGTAGGGCGTGGGAAACATGGCAGAAGGCAGCGGAAGGCAGTGGCGGATAGCCAGACTCTTAACAGCTGTTTCTATAGAAAAGAGCTTTGGTGTATATGATTATGATTAACAGAAGAGTTATGGCTTTAGTGGCAGCAGGAACAAGAAGAAGCTAGATAAATGGAAGGGAAGAAGAAAGGAAGAAAGGAAAAGAAAGAGAGAGAAATAAGAGCTCCTGAGACCAAAGGCAGAGAGAGAGAGAGAGAGAGAGAGAGAGAGAGAGAGAGAGAGAGAGAGAGAGAGGTGGAACTTTGCTTTTAAAAGGGCCGGCCTGCCTGATGTCAGAGCTTAGGGGAGGCTGTGGCTTGACATCAGAGTTCAGAAGGCAAGGCTCTTAGGGACTAACACTTGGGCAATGCCCTCTGTAGGCAGGCACTGTACTATGTACTGTGGATGCAAAGGTTATTGATATCGCCCCCTTGTGTTCAGTCTTGGCAGTGATACATATTACTCTTCTGAACAGGGGTGGGGAGCAGATGGGGACCAGCATACAGTGTAGAGGGTGCCCTAGATCTGTAAGCCATAAGCGGGACACTTCTTCCTAGAAGAAAGGCAGGAGTGAGAACCCAACAAGGCTAGAGGTAAATTTCAAAGAATGTACTACTCAAGAAATCTCTCCTATGAGCTTGTTTCTCAGTGTTGGATCACCAGTGATGATGTAGAGACAACGTCTCTATCTACATAGTGGCAGGTTTTGGTGAGAAATGGTACTTGCCACTGAGCTGACCTTTACTGAGCCTCTGCTCTGCTTAAGATCAAGTTAAGTGACATGTCATCAGACCAAGAAAAGAGCTAAACAGGTTGTTGGAGGTTGTTTTAGCCTCTAGGTCAGGTTTTGTACCCATTGTAGCTATCAGTATCTAGTCCTTGGGGTTAGTAACCATAGTCACCCTTTGTCCCTACAGGTAGAAGGAGCGTTTGTCCAGGGCCTTGGTCTCTTCACTATGGAGGAGCTGCACTATTCCCCTGATGGAAGTCTGCATACTCGTGGTCCCAGTACCTACAAGATCCCTGCATTTGGGAGCATCCCCATTGAGTTCAGAGTATCCCTGCTCCGTGACTGCCCCAACAAGAAGGCCATCTATGCATCCAAGGTACTGTGGATGTCTGTGTTGCCTTCTAACCTGCAGAGTGGGAGCACAGTGGGCGATGAGGCCTTGTGGGTCTGCAAGGGATTCAGCCTGAAGAAGGAAGAGGCATAACATGGGCTCTGGGAAGGCAGCAGAGCTGAGAAACAACGGGGGGGGGGGTATGGGGTGTGTGTGAGGACACATCTTGAGCATATTAACTAAAGCTGACTCCTTCTGGGAGCCTCCTTAAGCAAATCCTATGGGTCAAATTCTGACCTATGTTCAGGCCTCAGTCATGCCTCATGGTCCTGGATCCTCAGAGATGATTTTTATAGTACATCATCTCCATCATCTCCATGAATCAGCAAATTCACTGCAGAGAAGGGAGACACCTTCCAATATATTCCATTATCCCCTCTAGTTGTTGAGATCCAACCTTAAAACCTTATTGACCAGCCTAGGGAATTATGCACAGAGAGTTACCTTTATTTCTATCCTCAGGAAGTGCAGAACATGGTTGAAATTCAACTTAACTTATTCATGTAGTTCTGTGCCCCTGAAGGAAGCAAAATCATGACTTGTAGCCAATGAAATATTTGCTCATGTCATGGTGTGTGCTATGCTGTAGTGGTGGGTAGGGTCTGGAATACATCGTGACCATGGCCATTGTTCTTAGAAAGTACAATATGTTAGTGTCACTAGACTCATGAGAAAAGTATATTTCTGGGATCATAACCCCAGAAATTGGCTAAAGAATGGCTCAGTGGTTAAAAGGACTGACTGTTCTTCCAGAAGGATCCAGGTTCAATTCCCAGTAACATATAACAGCTCACAACTGTCTGTAACTCCAGTTCTAGGAGATTTGACATCTTCACACAGACATACATACAGCCATCCACTAATACACATTAAAATAAATAACACCAGAAATTTTGGGTCTATAGTTCAAGCAGGTAGAACCTCAAGACATACATTTTAGTAAGTATCCTTGGTGATTCTGATGTCTTTTTGAAAGCCAACCTCTATTAGGAAGTGCCTGTAATCCTTGTAGATTCATACACATAATTAAGTGAATATTAAGCATTTCTGTCAGAGCTCCAGATAGACTAGTCCCCTGGGCCAGTAACTGAGAAAAGGACTCAAACTCATGCCAAGTTCTATAAAACAGTAGCCAGGCATGGTAGCGCATCCCCATAATCCTGGTATTTAGAGGCTGAGCCAGGAAGATCACTGCAAATTCAAGGGTAACCTAGGTTACATAGTGAGAACCAGCCCAGGCAGGGCTTCATAGGTAAACCCTGTCTCCATAATAAAAATAAATTTTTAGTAAAACTTTCAAAGGTATATTATATAATTAATGTGTATTTTGTTATTATCAGAGAAAATGACCTAGTATGAGCTAAAAAAGAACTATGAAGTTCAATCATTTAAGAAATAGTTTCTCAGATCTTTGTTAGTTTTGGCTGCTGCTTCTTGCCTTATTTGCTGTGGTTGCATCAGTGCTGGGTGAGGTTGTTCCTGGGCATCACTGGCTGTTCTGCTGCACGACTCAGAGCCAGGCCTCCTGGGTCTGTAGATGGCTGATTTCCTGTTATTGCTTCTGTCCATTCAGGCTGTCGGGGAGCCACCTCTTTTCCTGGCTTCGTCTATCTTCTTTGCCATCAAGGATGCTGTCCGTGCAGCCCGAGCTCAGCATGGAGGTGACAATGCAAAGCAACTTTTCCAGCTGGACAGTCCTGCCACTCCAGAAAAGATCCGAAATGCTTGTGTGGACCAGTTCACTACCCTGGTAAGAGCCTTCCCAATTCCCAGGGGAGGACAGGCACAGACCGGCTAATTTGAGGGGAGGGGGGGAGTTCGGCAGAGCAGAGGAACATCAGGGTCTGATTCACCTGGGCATCCTTGGGTCAAGGACTGCTTCACTGAGCCCTGTGGGACACTGAGTTGAACTTGCATGAGAATAATGAGCCCCTGCTTTGAAGGTACAGCTTGAGATGGGCTTCTCTCGAGCTGGGAAGGATGCGTGATGTACAGCCACTACCACAGAGTGCGTCATTTTCCAGCTGGCTACAGCTGATGGCTAAATCTTCAGAGCAGCCCAATCTTTGCTGCTAATCGCTATCATCTGGGGGACTCCTCTGTTTAAAACACCATGCGAGGTGCAATGGAGAGGGAAAGGGAAGGAAGTAATGTGATTCATGACATCTCTTTTTAACAATGCCGTTTGCCTTCCTGACACTGGAGCCATAAGTCCCCACTAGGACTTTACAGCCTTCTGGGAGACCAGATGACTGCATTATGTGGTGACTGACTTCCATCCTGGAGGGGCATGTAGTAGAGTTGTGGTTCCTGACCTTCCTCATGCTCTGACCCTTTAATACAGTTTCTCATGTTGTGGTGACCCCCACCATAAAATTATTTTATTGCTGCTTTATAACTGTAATTTCACTACTATTATGAATTATATGAATTGTAATCTGATATGCAGGATCAGGGTATCTGATATGTTACCGCAAAGGGGTCATGACCCATAGGTTGAGAACCACTGTGGTAGAGGCGTTCTAGGGTCTTCAGACTCTCTTTGGGAAATCCCTTTGTTTTATGTAGGCGGATGATGCCAGGTAAAAGAAGAACATTCTAGGAACATGTTTTTATTCTCCATAGAATCTAAGAGCCAGCCCTGCCTGAGTTGTGCTGTATAGTAGCTACACACAGAAATCTCTAGTAGTACTCAATACCCCTGTTGTAGTAGTAGCAGGCAGCTAGGGTTTTGAAATTTCATATCCTTTGAGTTTAGAGGTAAAGTGAATACTTACTGCTCCCAAATATTTCAGGCCTGTGGAATGGCTAGTGGAGTCCTCAAGGGAGGAATGTCTGCCACCTAGGCCTCAATACTGAGAGTGAAGGAGGCAGGTGGATTTCCAGTCAGGTCACTCTCATGCCTGCCAATAGCTAGGAGATTAGAACCACAGAGCTTGTGAGAAGTCTTAGGCAGTGAAGTTCCCATGGCTGTGTGGCTTCATTCCTATGCCCAGAAACCACTGTGACCTCCACTGCTGATGGTTACCCAAGCTCTACATCTTTAACAAGAGTGGTATCCATGGGCAGGTTGCAAAGTCAGCATCTTGGAAGGAATTGGATACAAAACTCAATCATTTAAAGAGATTTTCCACCAACCTGGAACAAAGACTATTTTTTTTTTCTGTAACACACCAGTGATCAAATAAGCCCCTGCAGTGGCCTTGTATGAATAGCTGATTCCATGTATCAGTTGTGTTTTCTGCCAGTGACATGTGTAAAGGGACCACTCTGCCTTCTTATCACTGTCTCTCTAGAGCCTACTGGAATGGTTGCTACATGACAGGCACTCAGTAAAAATAAACAAAGGACTAGGAACTTAAGGAGTCCTGTGGTGGGGGTATTCCCCATAGCTGAGACTGTCTAATGGGATTTGATGTTAGCATGGTATTGGTTGTGCTAGGAGGTGGCATGTATCGGGACAGAGAAGGGGGGCAGCATGAGAAACCATGGCAATGAGAATTCTCTTATTTCTTCCTAGTGTGTCACTGGAACATCGGAAAACTGTAAACCGTGGTCTGTGAGGGTCTGAAGAGAGTCCCCAGCAATGTTTTGTACTACAATGGGGCTTCCATGGAGCTGGAAGTGTACACTGTAGTATCCAGATTTCTACATGCTGCATGGGAGAACTGTGATTCATCGGGATGGCATTTTTAAGAAAATGAAATGCATTAAGATAATTTTGATCCAAATGAGAGTTACAAGCAAGATGATAAGCAAATGGAGAGATGTTGGCCTTAAGTGGAGAATAAGCAGCGTGGGTCATCTTGAATCCATTTCGATGATGTGTTTGAAATGGTTTTAGGAAGTATTTGTGTTGTGTCCCTGCTCACAGAATGGCCTGTATAGCCGGGATTCTCATTCAGCTCCAGAAGCTTCTCCAGATCCAAATGTCTTCTTCGGAAAGCCTTTCCCTTGAAGCCATGAATACCACATTGCAACCTCAGATCCAGATTCATATTTTGCAGTGAGACAGCGGAGGGAAATGAAAACCTCCAGCTACTTAGGGTCATGGCTGATAATAAGGAATGAAATGAATTTGAAGTTAGTTCCAGAATCGCTGACTATTAAAGTAAGATTATTCTCTGATGCCAAACTCCAATCAATACAGTCATTGAGTGCATACAGTGTCCTGGGTCTCTTCCCATTCCCCCACCCCTTATGTCTCTATAAAAGATTCAGCTTAAGAACTTCCCTCGGAGTAATTTTCACCTAGAAATAATGATACTGAAATGAGTATCTGCCACAGAGGAAAGCCCAAGGTTGACAGCTGTGTGCCCTTCAAATGTTATCTTTTCTTCCTACACTTCATTTTATTGGGAAATGAAAGGGTTAGACTGCAGTAATCGCTAAGATCTTCTCCTGCTCCGAGTCTATAAATATATGACCCGAAAACTCCAGTTACGTAAGGGAGCCACAGCCATCAAAGACTTGGCTTCCTTTGCTCTTATGCAATGTCTGAGCCTGATGAACCCCTTGTAGATTCCCTCTTATGCTTGCAGTTGGTGAGGAGAACAGAAGAAAGACAAGCATCCCTTTTCATTGCCCTCGCAGGAGGTTCCAGCACAGCACAGCACTGAATGGACAGTATGATGGGCTCCGGGGCTTTCTTTCCAACCCTCAGCCTGCCAGACAGAGCCTGAATGTCTGGCCATGGAAGAACAGGCAGAGATGATGCACTCCAGTTATGTTTGATAGTCTAATAAATGCAACTGTTAGCTGGCTGGCATATGAGAAACACTTATGAGTTATCACATCAAATGCTAGCATTTTCCATATTGCAGCAGTCCTTGTTTCTAAAATGTGAAACATGTGCATAGCCCCCCTCTATACACACACACATATATTCTTTTTCTGTCTCCGTTTTCCATCTACCTATTTCTTTTCCTCCCTCTTTCCTTCCCTTTCCCCCTCCCCCTCCCCCTTTTTCTTTCTCACCCTCTTGAAGACAAGGTTTCATGTGTCCCAGCCTAGCCTCACACTTGTGTAGCTGAGCATAGCCCTGATCTTCTGATTCTCCTGCCTCCACCTCCCAATTTCTAGGATTTCAGACGCCTTCTACCTTGCTCCATTTGTGGAATACTGGGATGGGACCTGGGGCTTTGTGCATGCTGGGTCACCCTCCCTCCAATTTACAAACACCTTCCAGTGTATTCTAGATATGATGTTGTTTACAGCATGGACAAGGATGACAATACTTTAATTACCATGCTGGAATTTATAATGAACTATATTTGTCTGTTTCAAATGATTTTTGGGGAATGTTATGAAGTAGGACCACTCATGAGGTTTTACTGAGTATGCAATGAATGACAGAGAATTCCCTATGTGCTTACGTTGAGGCAAGAACAGAGTGTTCATAGAAACTCACCCAGCAAGTGCTTTGTGAACTAGAAATCTCCATGATACTCCAATGTTTTGACTTTTTCAGGTATCTTGCCTTGTCTGCTGTTTTATGGAGACTTTGGTCTTTCTGGGGCTAGCCAACATTGCCTGCAGTGTGTCACTGAAGCCTGTAGAGGGCAGTAGAAGATTGGCTATAAGGCAGGAGTCTCCAGATGGCCCAGCAGTACAGCATCTGTGATTATTACTAGGAAACTGATTTAGGATCTCCTTAGAGTAGATCAGATATTCTCAAGGGCCTCCCCGGGAGCTGGATTTGAACCTGACAGGCTGACAAAATCTTCTCAAAGGAGCTTTTTCAAGACGTGGGTCAACCGTGGTAGGATGAGAGCCAGATGGGAGGCTAGTAGGGGAAGGTAATTCTTGCCTTTTGAACATCTGCAACATGCCGTGTGCTAAATTTAATGCTTTATCTACAGAGCCTCATTTAATCCTCCAACTGGCCCTGAGGAGTAGGTACCCTGATCCCTGTATGCACACAAATGAGGAGCCTTACTCTAGCTATGCTGGGGGTGAAGGGGCCAAGTCAGGATTGCTTACTCCTAGAAACCCACCACAACCCAGGAACAGCTCCTCAGCTTTGAAGGCTGAGAGATCTGGCATGCCTTGGGGAAATCAATCTGGCATCAGAATGATGGAGGCATCAGAATCCCTACCCACTCACTTGCAGGTGGGGTAAGGACTTCTATATCGACATAGACAAAATAGTGATCTGTGGTAAGGGAAACTGGTAAGCCTCATTCTATTCCGGGGTAAGGTGGCTGGGGAACAGAGTGAAGAGGACAGGATGGAGGTCATACGGAGAGGAACCCTGGGCAAAGAGTAAGAACTGAAATAGTTCTGGCTGATTGATTTATGACTGGGAACATCCCCGAGTCCAGGATATTTTTATCTCTAACTGAGGAGTTGGAAAGCATTCTCTTTGCTGCCTATTTTAGATCCCCAGATGAGCCTGTTCATATCTCGCGGCTTCCCTCAAGGGCTGAAGCCTGAGATCAGCCGGATGACCCTAGACCCAGGAAGTTAACCTTTTGTTTTGTTTCTATCCTGAATCAGAGAAAAACATGTCCCTAAGTCAGAAGACAGGTCCGCGACAATCGCATCACCTGAAACAAAACAGCCATTGGTGCTGGTGGAAATGATAGTCTCCGCTCCAAGGGATTCTGACGTCATCTCTGTCCTTGAACTACCATGGCCTTGGCTTTGCATTATCCCCGAGACCAACTCAACATCCTAAAGTTAGAAGAATCTTGGGGGCCATCAAGTTCAACTTATTTGCTATTGAGATGAGGAACAGGAGCTCACAGAGGGTAACTGGCTTTGACTAGATCCCCGTAGCCACTTAATGGCAGAGCCAGGATTACAGTACAGCCTCTCAGCTCCAAGTCTAGACTTTTGCAACAAAACCATGCATTTGCTAGTCAGCTGGGCTTTCTCTCCTGTCACGTTCACTCAGAGAGCTGGTAGGTGACAGAAATCTGGTTTACCCGGCTTAGGGAAGAGGCACAGGATTAAGCTGTGCACTGTGGTAAAGGGGATATTTGCTTTCTGTGCCTTTATGCCTATGCTCCTGGACAAGATGCTCAAATAGGACTCTTCCATAAGCCACGTGTGGAAAGTAAAATATAAAGTGTAGAAATATTAGCTTATTCTAAAAGTAAGGTTCCAAACAGTCGTACAGGACTTATGGAGAGAGTAGTGGAAAACTGATTTTTGTCTCCTGTAGCTCGTCATCTACATCAGAGGAATAAAGCAGTTGAGTATGACACTTGAGAGGTTGGACAGAGGTTTCTTTTGAAGCCAGAAGGCTGTATGACAAAGAGAGAATGTATAGGTTTGTATTTGTGTGTGTGTGTGTGTGTGTGTGTGTGTGTGTGTGTGTGTGTTATCTCTCCAATCAGGGAGGGAAGGAGAAGAGTCATGTGGACCATTTGAAGATTCAGACCAAAAGATCTGCTTGGGAAGCTGTGGTCTAGTCAGCTTGATACATCAGGACAAGGAGATGCACAAGGCCAGGGTGAAGAACACTCCTGGGGTGGCATACAAGGGTACCAGTAGGCTATGGTAGAGTGCAGCCACCCAGGAAGACCATCTGGAGACTCAATGTCACTCCAGTGTAAAAAAAGAACTAACACTAACAAGTATGAGGCCGCTTGCTCCAGCGTGGCCCATGAGGACGGTCCTATGTCCTGTGCCTCAGCCTGCTGTCTTCCCATCCTGGTGCCCTATGATCAGGACTGAGACCAAGTATTCTTACCTTGGGACACAGTCTTTCTTATTCTGACATGCTACTGCATCAGTCCAGGATCCTGGAGACTCTTTTTCCCCCTTGTTTTTACACCCTACTTGAAGCTTTCCCCATCCCTTCTTTCCAGCCCCCCACTTGCCCTCCCCTCTAGTGCCTTTTTGAGAGTCTGAGTAGTATGACCCTTTTTGGCTAAGTGTTCTGAACCAGCCCATGTGTGTGTGTTTCTGTGGTCCCATTAGGTAGCCTATTTCCAGGTGTCCTCCTAACTGCTGACATCCTTAAGGGCATTTGTTGTGAGATATGTGTGTGCTGTGTGAAAATATATTGCTGTGGTTGGTATAATAAAAAGCTGAATGAGCAATAACTAGGCAGGAAGTATGGGCAGGACTTCCAGACAGAGAGGAAGAAGAGAGGCAGGGGAAGCCAGCCAAATGTAGAACAAGTCAGACACACAGAATGAAACAGAGGTAAAAGCCATGTGGTAGAATGTAGTTTAATAAAAATGTGGCTTCAGGTGAGTTATAAGAGCTAGTTAGGAACAAGCTTAAGCTAAGGCTGAGCTTTCATAATTAATAAGAATTCTCTGTGTCATTATTTGGGAGCTGGTTGGTGGGACAGAAAAAGATTCCTTATAAGCACTTCTTCATCTCCCTTTCCACCTGAGCTAGCCTGAACTGATCTCTGGACAGTGACCCAGCAAGGCTGCTGGCTCTCAGGTGTCAGGAACTTGGTATGATACCCACAGCCTGCCCACACCCTTCTCCTTTCTCTCTTTTCTTAGGCAAATTTGTTTGCTCATCTAAAACTCAATCTATTCCCATGTAAAACTGTAATATGATATCACTAGAATTGCCTGGCTATTAGGGCATTTGTGGGACTGGGGATATAGCTCAGTGGTAGAGTACGTACCTAGCATGTATAAGGCCATGGGAATAATCCCCAGGACAACCCCGTACCCACTAGCCAAACACATTTTGTAGGGAATAGAATTCTCCTTGTGTACAGGCCTTTGATTATGGTTGTAAAGGGATGGCCACTAGGGAAGCATGAATAAGCTTTCCAAAACTAAGGTAGAAAGAAAGATATCAATGGAGGTACACTATTGAGCATCAGGAGGTGTGCAGTAATGGGGAACAGGCCTGGATAACTGGGACCTTGAGCCAAGTGAGACCTGCTTCTATCATTACAATTTGATGTAGGCAATACAATGATGATCATGTATCTGCTTCAGGGATTTCCTCAGCACACTGGGCCAGGAGGGGACTCCTCCTCAGATCTCCACAGCTAAGTGGTACAGATGAAACTGGACCAAGGAGCCCATGAGCCTCACCCATCTGGTTTCACGATCGACTATCTGTCTTATATATTAATTTACAATTTATATATAAGCACTGTAGAATTCTAAGCATTTTTAGATTCCTTTGGGACATTCAGAGTTTTTTCTTTCTGTTCCTGTTTTATTATTATTATTTGATATGTTGTCACTATTCAGCATAAATGAGCTATTCTTTTCTACATCTGTAATATCCTTAGGTCCACATTTTCATTCCTAACTGCCATAAAGATTCATTTTATTAAACAATAACCATCCAGATAGCAAGCCATCTTCTTGACAAAAATCCAGGATTGTCTATACACTAGTTGTTACTCTCTGCTCTGGAAGGAAAATAAAGTTGAACCAGCTTCATATATCACTCTAAGTATTACAAAATTCATGAAAAATATGACTTTCACATAAATAATAGTAAGTTCAGATAGACTATAGCAATAGCTGGAGATACTTAGGGACTGAGTGATTGAAAAATTCAGAGGAAAGCTAGGTGGTGGTGGTACATGCCTTTAATCCCAGAACTTGGGAGGCAGAGGCAGATAGGTCTCTTCAGTTTGAGGCTAGCCTGGTTTACAGCCTGGTCCTATAGAGAAATCCTGTCTCAAACAAAAACAAAAACAAACAAACAAACAAACAAAAAACAAAAAAAATTCAGAGGAAGAAAAAGTCACCTGCAGATGAAAGAATATGAATGTTTCATGGCAGTGGAATTTGTACTGATGCTAAATGACATTTTGTGCTTCAATCAACTTCAAGTTACTATGATAAAATATCTGAGGCAATTTTTCTAATCAATAGCTTTGGAGATTCAAGTCCAAGAACTATTGTTTTGGGCCTCTGGCAAGGGATATAGATGGAGCATGTGTTGGAACAAATGTGAACTCCAGCTGCAAGAATGAGGGTGGAACATCCCATTATCATAGATCCAAACCTGGCTCCTCATAATTGTGGACCAAGGGCCATTAACTGCTGAACTATCTCTTCAGCCTCCAGGACACACTTTTTAAAGGTCCATGGTGTTTCTAATACCATTACCAGGGGATCAAGCTTTTACAGACCTTTAGGACCATGGTTCTCAACCTTTCTAATGACCTATGACCCTTTAATACAGTTTCTCATGTTATGGTGACCCCCCAGCTATAAAATTATTTTCATTGCTACTTCATAACTGTAATTTTTACTGCTATAAATGACAATGTAAATATCTGTGTTTTCTGATTATCTTAAGCAACCTCTGTGAAAGGGTCACTTGACCCCCAGGTTGAGAACCATTGCTCTAGGGGCTGCTGATCTAAACCATCATAGCAAATTGAGTTCCCCCCTTAATTATTACCATACACAGGTGAACACAATACCTACTTATTATCCCACAGTGAAAACACAGTAGCAATCCACAGGGTCCTCCTCTAAGAACATCACAGGGATGAAACCACGGTGCTTCGAGATGTGCTCCTTTATGGAGGACTCTGCACCTATTCCTGAGCCCGTTCAGGTTGTTGGCTGGATTTGGTGGTTTTAGGACTAAAGTCCCTACTTCCTTGCTGCCTGTCATCTAGGGCCATCCACAATCTTTACACTTTCCCTGTGCCCCTTCAATGGGACACAGTCTCTCTCATACTTTCCTTACACCCCCCCCCCTGCATCTTTTCTGACCCCAGCTGGACAAAGTTCTGCACTTCCATGGGCCCATGTGATCAGATCTCACGGACCCATGTGCATAATCAAAGAGCCTCAAGTAGTTATATTTGTCACTAAGTTACATCTTAGTCACATTTGAAAAGTCACTTTGGTGACACTGTGTAATCTAGTTACCAGAACCAGAAGATTGGGGCCAGATCATCTCCAAGGAGCTTTTGACTTGCCTGCTATGGATGAATGGATTGCATCTGCTGAGCCACGAAGAAGGACTACTTTGGAGAAAGGGGGGGGGCAGACAAAACCATGGATCGAGAAGTCATCCAGGAGAAGCAAAGAGAGCAATCAACCTTCCTCTGTATACAAACCAGTCAGTTCTTCCAAGCAATTAGCTGTGCATGCAAGCTCTGGAACAGAGAAAGACCTAAAGGAGATGCAGGCAACCACAGACCACAGGGACACTGGGGTCAGTTCTGCACAGGGATTGTTGTCATGATTCACACACCCTGTGTTTGTTCTTCCCTCAAGCTGTTCCTGTGCCAAGTCAGGCACCTTCAGTAAATAACTTTTATTTGATAGTACTCATGCCTTACACAAAGCACTAGCCTATCATATGAATGAGATGATGACCTGCAATGTTGACCTTCAGAGAGGAAACCTGTTAACACTTGGATATTTTGTAAGATGCCTTTAAAACTTGGCAGTGATTCTCCCTAGCCTTCTGTGTCTATTTATATGCTTCCTCAATGTTATTTTTAACGGGTGTGTAATTTTCCATTGTATAGCTTGAACCATAGTTTATTTAACGGACTCTCCCAGTGTTGGCATTTGGCTTGCTTCCAAGTTGTTTTATTATCATCAACAAGACTGAAATGAACATAACAAAGTTGTTTTTACAAACCTGGGTAGCAGGATGTCATCAGACCCTCAACAGTGACTTGTGAGGTGCCTGGATGTAGTTATAGCTGAGGAGGTGTTTTGCCTTGTGACTCCATAGGGTAGTGGGCTTTTGGTGGAACCACCATGAACTGTTAACTTGATCCAGTGGCCCCTGCAGGCTCCGGTTGGGACCCTTGACATACAAAGAAAAGGAGAAGGTGCTGGGGCTGTACTGTCAGGGGAGGTCTCCTTGGAGGAAGAGGCATCTCTGTGAAAGATGTAGAATACAGTGGTCTCAGATTGGGAAAGACCAAGGTGTGAGATTGGCAGGCTGCTGAGCTGGTGAAGTGGGTAGCCTAGAAGGCATCTCTGGAAGGCTGTTTTCTTTGGGGTGATGAAAGTGTCAATAGGCATGTTTTCAGGGATGGGGTGTATGTAGCTCAATGTCAAAGCACTTGTGTAGGGTATGCAAGCTTGTGGCCTTGATCTTCACACCCACAAAAATAGATAAACACTAAAGGTTTCTTCCATGTTGCAGCAGAGGTGGAGATGGTATTGCTCTTGCTTCCCCTTTATTCCGGCTCCTGCCTCTGTTTCCTCCTACATTAAGATCAACTTCAAACAGGTCAGTGGGCTGCATCTGTCCAGTGTGAAGCCTGAGAGCAGAGTTCATAGAGTGTTCCATATATGAAAACCTACTGTAGTACCTGACTAGGGATGAGGAATCCACACATGGCAGCTATTCGGGATCTGAAGAAACTTTCCAGGAGCTTTGCAGGCAGTGGTTGGCTGCCACTGTGCTCTGTGGTTTCCCCAGTATGGATGCAGTGAGTCAGCCAGTCCCTAGCAAGAAGGGAAAGGAGATAGGGGCTGGGAATGGTAGTAACTGCTTATTTCTGAGGACCAGAGAAACCTCAACCAGTTTAGTGGGCTATGTTTGTCCAGCGTGGCGCCTGAGAAGAGTCGATAGAGCGCTCTGACAGATGGGACAGGGTAGAGGAGTTGATAATCCTGAAGAAAGAGGTTTGGTCTAAGGTACTATGGAAGGTGCTTTTTTCTTTTTCCTCTCAGGGCAATAAAAGAAATGAATGACATTAATTATACTTAGAATCTGACTCAGGGCTACTTAAAAGTCTTTATCTACTTCCGCCATCCCCCCATTTATATTAGTTCCCTATGGAAAATGGACTGATTCCTGTAATGAACTCATTCCAAATGAGCCCAATTTGGAATGACTGTGTACACACTCATTTGCTCTAACTTTGGTGTTAGTATTTGAGCAGTGTGCTGCCTAGTTTTATGTTAACTTGACACAAGCTAAAGTCACTGGAAAGGAGACAACTGAGGAAATGCCTCCATAAGATCTGGCTGTAAGGCATTTTCTTAACTAGTAATTGATGGGGGAGGATCTAACCCATGGTGAGTGGCGCCATCCCTAGGCTGGTGCTCCTGGGTTCTATAAGAAAGTAGGCTGAGCAAGCCACGAGAAGAAGTCTGTACACAGCATCACTCCAGGACCTTTAGGTTCCAGCCCTGCCTGAGTTCCTGTCCTGACTCCCTTTAATGATGAACTATGATGTGGAAGTATAAGCCAAATAAACCCTTCCCTACCCCAACTTGATTTTGGTCTTGGCATTTTCATCACAACAATAGTAACCGTAACTAAGACAGGTTGGTATAAGAATATTGTGTTATTGCTGTAACAGACTTGATCATCTGTTTTTGGGAGGGCTGTGGAACTTTGAGCAAGAAAAGCCTTGAGTGTTCAATGCATGGTGAGCTGTTCTGTAGGAGTTTGGAAGGTAAGAACGTGGAAGGCAATGCAGATCATGGGAGGCCTGGCTTGTGAAGTTTTAGAAGGAAGTTTTCAGGGTTTCTTAAAGACTCTATCAGTGTCATTTGCTGTTTTGAGTTGAGAATCTGTGAAGTATGGTCAGCTGGGGCTGAAAAATCATCTGTGATTAATAAAAGACCAGAACCACTGAAGTAAAACCTTGCTTTTCTCAGATAATAGATGTTGGTCAGGTGGGGCTAAGAAATTCGTGGTGACTAAGAAGAGTTGCATGACGGAGGTGAAATCTTTAGGGAAGTGTTTCCTCAGGGTTGGCACACGAGAGCTGTGCTTCAGAGGAGACCAAGGTGGTACCTCAGGCTGGCAGCTGAACTTCGTAATGTGTAGGAGTCACCCAGGTGATAGTAGTTTTGAAGACATGAAGAGATCATAGAGAGCAGGCTTGGCACTGTATGGGAGGACTGGAGTCCTGGAAGGGAGCCCAGGAAAAGCTATTGGTTGACGTACAGCCCCGTTGTAGCAGAAGACCCCAGCATTTTGGAGATGCCAGTGTCATGGGATGACCACCAAAAACAGTGACAGGTATGGAATGGAGCTAGACTAAGCCTAGAAGACAGTCTGTGTGCAGAGCCACGGAAGTGACCCAGGCCACCTGGAGGAGCCCAGAAGATTGTGAGTAAATCTCAGATTGTTGGGAATTGAATTATTTACACTTTGGGGGTTTGGTTTTTCTTTGTTTGGATTGTGACTGTGCTATGGTTCTTCCCCGTTAAAGTAAAAAAGTATTTAATTTATTTTTCATTTGACAAGAGCCCATAGTTGAAAGACTTTGATTTAAAAGACTTTTGAATTTTTAAAAAGATTGACTGAATTTTTAAGTGTTTGAATTTTTAAAGACTGTGGAAGTTAAAAAATTTGGGATATTTTATATTGTGATACCATATTAATATGGTGTCTCATGAGATGACCAGGAATAGGAAAGATTTAGATTAACTGTGATGTATTTGTATGTCAAGTCGTCAAGAGGTCAGTTGTGCTGGCTAGTTTTATGGCAACTTGACACAGGCTGGAGTCACTGGAAAGGGGCACTCAGCTGAGAAAATGCCTTCATAAAATCAAGCTGTAGACAAGCCTGTGGGGCATTTTCCCAGGATTGATGTGAAGAGCCCAGCCCATGGTGGGTGGTACCATCCCTGGGTTGGTGTCCTGGATTCTATAAGAAAGCAGACTGAGCAAGTCATGAGGAGCAAACCAGTAAGCAGCATCCCTCCAAGGCCTCTGCATCAGCTCCTGCCTCCAGGTTCCTGTTCTCTTTGACTTCCTGTCCTGACTTCCTTCAGTGATGGAGGATGATGTGGAAATATAAGCCAAATAAACCCTTTCCTTCCCAAACTGCTTTTGGTCCGTGGAGTTCATCACAGCAATAGGAACCCGAACAAGGAGGAAACTGTCTTTTTAAAAGTCTGTTTAATGTGTTTATGCTAATGGTGGAGTGTTACCTCTTTATTATAAATCTATAGTGAGGAAGCAGTCACAGGTTATCAGAACCCAAGCAGAGCAGCATTTCAAAGGAATGAGGATCTAAGACAGTTGTGAGGGCCTCTCATTACAGCAGGACATTTAAATGCAAATGACACTTGCAGTGAATTTTGTGGACAAGTGTCTCTATAGAGATTTACAGAAGGGCTTGGTACCGCACTGCTGTCTTCTTTTCTAGCAGTAAGCTGTGGACCATTGCAAACCTGGCTAAATTCCTTATATAATATGTTGTCTGTGTTTATTGTTGGGACAAAACCTCTGAGGCTTCTAACTTAAAAGGGGGAAGATCTAATTTTGGTTCATAGTTTCAGTACTTAATTTCAGTACAAGTAGTCTGTGGCTACAAAGTATGTGTGTATGTGCTGCGGGACTATGTTCTGCTACATTGTAAATATTTGTCCCTCCTACTGGTTTAATAAAAGGCTGATTGGCCAGAGGCAGACAGAAAGTGTGGGCAGGACTACCAGACTAAGAAAACTCTGGGAAAAGAGACAGAGATGCCAGCAGACCCAGAGGAAAGATGTTGAAATGTTGCTCTGAGAAAAGGTATCAAGCTGTATGGCTAAACAAGATAATAATCATGGGTGAGATTAAGAGTTAATGGTTATCAAGTTATATGACTGAGCTATAGGCCACCAGCATGAAATTAATGTAAACTTCTGTGTGTGTGTTTTTTTGGGATTTTGGGACTGCTGGTCCAGACCTCAGGGCTATACAGAGCTAAGCAGCTGCGGGCAGGTTTGAATCTTGGGGCTAGGCCAGAAAGTCCGGACCAGAAACTTCGTTTTACATGTATGTGTTGGGGACATGTTGTAGAGGAAGCCTCCTTCCCAAGGTCTCGACATCCCCTTTCAGGATACACCACTAGGGACCATCTCTCTTCCTCAAGGCCCCACCCCTTAGAAGGCTCCACCATCTTCCCATAATGCTACAGCTTTGGGGTCAAACCTTTGGAGGATGTTTAAGATAAGTCTATATACAGCCTGTGAGCTTATGCATTCTGAATAATAAAAATAAACTTGAAAACCCACTAGAGAGGTATTTTGCAAATGATCTTTTAATGAAAATTAAGGAAGGATCAGTGGTTTATTAAAGGAATCTTCGTGCTCCATGTGGCTAAATATATTCTGTGAAGCTTTGATGAGAGCAATTGAATCATCAGAGCTTATGGTTGAAAACACTGCTCCAGGGTCCTGTTACAGAGATTCTGATCCAATGAGTCTACAGGGGCCCGAGAGGCTGCGATTTAAGGAAGCACTGGTGTGGATGCTGATACAGGGGATTCACAAATATAAACTGATGAAATGGCCAAAGGAGAATGGGCCAGATGCTGTGAACATGGGCTATTCGGAGAACAAGCTTAGGGACGAAGTTTGCCTCTGCCCATTCTGAGTGAGAAAATAGGTTAGGCTGGTTCCTATAGTGATAGGGAGAACACAGGAAGAATAAGGGTCTAGACAGAGTGAGTGGGCTGTCTTGTATTGGGGAAATTTTTTATTTGATCTCCCTGTTATGGCAACTTAAAAGGAAATAAAAGCCTTTAGATGTGGGCAGGCATGAAGAATGAGACTTAGTAGGCAGGGCCAGAGAGGATGGAAGGGACCTTGGGGGAAGAATGGAAGGGCATACGAAGCATGATCAAGGTGTGGGTGGATGCACATACCTCTGGCACTGATTTCATGCCCTGGGCTGTACCTATGCCATCCCATTCACTCCCACACAGTGCTCCAGGATAGATAGACACATTCTCTCCCTCCACAGTAGGAGATGTTGTCTTCTAAAGGCTACCTTAAGCATAGTGGTCAGGGTTACAGTCCACGAGTAGTCCCCAAGCTTTTGCTTCTTACAAGCCACTTCTTAATCAAGACTGATGTGTAATCACTCATCCATACGTACAACTATTCAGTATTTCACTTATCCACCATATGATCAGCTCTTACTAAATGCCCCAAGGCATGGACTGGGACTGAGGTAGCCACTGTGAGGAGCATGTTCTGGTTTTAGATAGAAAATTATCAGAGCCTCAACCATCACTTGGCAAACAGTTGTACAATCAAAAAGGGGAAAATTGCTGATTGTATGAGAAAAAAATCACGGAAACTGAATTTAGACTGGAGGGTCATAGAAGGACTCTGTGGGAATGTGATATTTAAGCTGAGACTTGAAGGATGGATAAGCAATCAGGAGAAGAATGTTCCAGAACTTTGTTGTCCAAAAGAATTTTCTGTGATGATAGAAACATTCTGTATCATCGCATCTAATCCGATGTGGCTGCTGAGCAATTGAACTATGTCTAATGTGACTGAGGAGCTGAATTTTTAATCTTTATGAATGGAAATTAACTTTAATATATGTATGCACATACATATGCTTGTATTGTGTGTATGAATGTTCATGGGGGTGCCCAAGGGCACAGTGCAATGTGTGAAGTGTAGAGAATAACCTTAAGTCTTAGTTCATGAGGATTTCTACCTTTTGTTCAAAGCAATGTCTCCCATCGGCTTGGACTATTGCTATAAAAGCCAGGATAGCTGCCCTGTAAGCTTCTATGCACCTTCTTGTGGTCTCCTCCCATTTAGCCATTACTATGGTTACAGGTATGTCTGATTTATCACACCTGTGAGCTTCCATTATGTGGCATGGCTTCATTTCATATGAGTAAATGGTAGCAGAATATGCGTCCTTGGAAGGAGATGAACAGACAGTGGAAGGAAGGAGTATACTTAGGGGTACACTAGCATCTTTGCCTTGCTAATAGGCATCATTGTGTGGCACTGGGTTTATCTCTACACACCCCTCCTTAGGTCAGGCTGCTCAGGACTGCATGACTTAGGCCTGTAGGAGACACTTGAGTCTACTTGGTAATAGACACTTGGGTCTACCATGACTATCTTATAGCATTTCTTCTTGGAGGGTGGACAGATGAACTGTGACTTGAATTTCCCATATATTATACCCCATAGTCAACATTCAGGTTTATTGTTCTTTTTTTTTATGGTGGAAGAAATATATTTAGAATTAGTCAGCTGGACTGAGTTTAGATGATCCCAATTTTGTTGACGACATCAAGAGCATCATAATCAGGAGCCAATTGAACACATATGCCTTCTTTTCTCCGTCAGACCTTATGAGGGTGTTGACTTTGGCCACACCTATGTCATAGAGTTTCTTCACAGTCTGTTTGATCTGGTGCTTGTTGGCCTTGACATCCACAATGAACACAAGTGTGCTGTTGTCTTCTATCTTCTTCATGGCTGACTCAGTGGTCAGGGGGAACTTGATGATGGCATAGTGGTCAAGCCTGTTTCTCCTGGACGCACTCTTTCGAGGGTATTTGGGCTCGTGAGGGTCTTGGGCCACTGGAAGGTGGGTGACGTGCGGATCTTCTTTTTCTTGTGGCTGTGGACACCTTCCAGCACTGCCCTCTAGGCTTTCAAGGCCTTCGCTTTGGCTTTGGCTTTGGGAGGGGCCAGAGCTTCCTTCTTTGCTTTCAGCGTCATCTTGGTGAAAAGGCCAGGTTTATTGTTCTTACATTTAAATTGTTACTATACTTTTATAGGATAACAAAGAAGGCTACCCCATAGTTCTTTAACTGAAAATACCATTATTTTTGCCTTCATACCATCATTTCCCCCACTGGCATCTTTTAAACCTCATAAATACTTCTGTTTTTAAATAAACAACTTTATCTCACAGTAATTTCATGATCTGAGTATCAGTTCTGTGTGTTGGGCAAAGGCATAGGCAAAGAGAAGAGCAACATGCATTCGGTGGGTTAGTAGCTGAGTTAAGACAGAAATCAAGGTAAATTGACTCAAATCTCCATGTTCTTCTCATATCTAGAAACTCAACTGACCTGGATCACAGGGAGCTGGTCCCTCACACCTACCAGCTGTAGCTGGATGATACGGCTTTGTGACCTTGCGTTGGACCTTTAGTCATTTCTATACCTACTGACAGGGTGGAGCCTATGGCAGTTAGTTTTACTGGTCAGTTTGACTCAATCTAGAATCACATGAGAAGGAAGTGATGGATTGTCTAGATCAGGTTGGCCAGTGAGCATGTCTATTGGGGATTGCTTCGATTACTAAATTAATGTAGAGGGACTCAGACTATTGTGAACATCACCTTTTCCTCGGCATATGTTCATGGACTACACAAATGTAGTGTACAGATATGCATCCATTTTTCTCAGCTCAGATATAACCAGCTGCTTCTAGGTCATCATAGCAAGGAAGTCAAGGCAGGAATTATGAGCTCAAACAAGCCCTTTCTGTCCTAAGCAACATTTTGTCAGGGTATTTTCTCACAGCAACAGAAATGGGACTAGTACAGAGCCAAGTGTACTACACAGCTTGGCCATGTCTTTGTCATGCTTGCTACAGGAAAAATAGCTTTGTATTTTGTGTGCACTCAGAATCCAGGCCGCCCAAGTGCTAGAGGCACTATGCTAAGAACTTCATGTACATTATGTAAGTCAACTTCAAAACTGTTACATAGGATTATTATCATTGCTGAAAGTGGAGGTCAAGAAAATGATAGCAGACATATAGAGAAATTGGGTTGTTTGCTGTTTGACAGATTGAGAAGAAGTCTTGGATCCACACAGAAGCCTGCATAAGGATATTTGCTGAAACATCAGTAGTTGCCATAACTTGGCAGCAAATCATGTTCCCTTTCAGTAAGTGAATGGATAAAGATGCCAGGAAATATCTAGACAACGGAATGTCATCCAGCACTATACAGAAGAAAGCTATGAGTCCATTAGAGACATAGAGAAACCTTCTACATGTCACTAAATGAACAAAATTGATTTGAAACGGCTACATGAGGTGGGAGCCCAGCTAGGTGGGTTTTCTGGAAAAGACAAAGTTGTGAGACAACATGAAGATGAGCCATTAGCAGAGGTCTGGAGGCAGCAAAGGACAAAAAGTGAATGTGGGAGACAGATTTCTTAGGACAGAAAACCTCCATATAACACTATAATGTTGGATGTGTGTTATTAGATACAACTCTACAACTCTAAGTGTGAGCCCTACTGTAAACGATGGACTTTGGCCCATAATGATGTATAGCCTTAAGCTCATCAGTTGTAAAAAACAAACAAGACTGGGCCAGAAATATTGATGTGGGGCGGCAGGACATGCATGAGTGGAGGCTGGACCGCCGCAATTGCTTCAGTTCAGAGTATCGGGTATAGGGTTTTCCCTCCCTGACACAGATCATTGCATGGAGGCTGCCCAGGAAAGGCTGTGGCTTTAGGGACAGTAACTCTCTTCTCTTAAAGTCATTCTGAAGGGACTGTCGTTATCAGCCACTACAGAAGCCTGAGACAATGAGTCCTTTAGTTGTAGGGGTTGGGGCAGATCTGGGTAGCTCACCATTGCATCTCTGATGGTCCATTTATGGTATCAATTCTTCCTTTCTGGCTCTATGACACAAGAACCCAAAATATCCAAGTGGCAGTTATAGATCGGTTCAATGCAGTCTTCCCATGATCCCCCAGTAGAAACTTCCCTTTTGAGAAATGAGGATTATAATCTGTAGATCCCAGGGATGTACAGGTAGGAAAACACTGGCTGGAAGGACAGACAGGATGGTGGTGGGACATCTTCCCTTTGCTTCCTAGACCCACACATTTTACCTAGGAGATACAGATCCTTAAAGGGATATCTTAGGAGAGAATGACGGGACAGAACTCAAAACTGAAGTGGTGACCGCTTTAACCAATGCCGTGCCATGTTTACACTGATGTTTTGGCAAAGCCTACTGTGGAGGAAGAAAGACTTGTTTGAAGTAAGACTCTGAAGGCATTTTGTGCTCAAGAGCCCAGAGGTATCCTCCTGCTCTGTGAACATGTAGCTGTAAACTTGTCCATGGGAAACATTTTCATCCCTCCCCCACTCTTTTTGTATAGCCTTTACCTTAGGTCTGATATTCTCCTTCAGCTCTACTCCAGAGGCCCCTCTACCCTAAGCTAGCCCAAACCATCCATTCTTTGGGATGCTGAAAGATCAGAAAGCGCCTAGGAAGTAGAGCCTGGCAGGCAGGGTTGTGAAGGGAACATTTAGAGAAAATTCAGTTTGCTTTCCCACTTGGTTACAGCATCAGACCCTTCTCTGTGTCCTGTGATTCCATGTCTTGGCTATGAGGAGAAATGACAGACCTTGGATGGGTTTAATTCTAGAATTGCCAGGCCTCCTGTATGATTTTCTTCTCAGGCCTTCCAGTTTGTAGAGGCACCTCTGCTTCTAGAATCTTCTACCAAGGCTGCTGACAGGCCCTTGGGGCTAATGATGATCTCAGTGGAGCTTCTATCGTTTGTCTCAGACTGGAGAGCTTCAGTGAGTGAGTTCTCTCAAAGGCATTGTTGTTTTGAGACCCAAACACAGTGGGGATCCTGGGGAGGGTCTCTGGTTGTTTCTTTTTCTGACAGCCAGCTGGACAGGAATTTCAGGCTGTATGTGTTTACGGAAGGCTGCAGGGGGTCTTGAGAAAGGAAAGTGACATGCTGACCTCAATTCTGAGAAGCCTGGGCTCAGAGAGACTTCTTCCTGCCTCTTCCAGCCTCTTGCCTAAGCCAGGATGCTGAAGAGTTAGCCAAGCTGTGTCTGAAAGAGGGAACACTGGCAGCAGAGCCTCTCACCAACTCTGGAAGACTTTCAGAGTGCCATTTGAAAGCACTGCTGTACTGTTCTCAACGTAGGGGAAGATTTAAAGTTCCCAGTGTGTTCAAATCAATGTGCAAAGGTTGTATATTCCAGGGTAGTTATGAATGTAACTCAACATGAAATTATAAACTGGCGTAAAACATTATTGGAAGTATGAGGTCAGCTGGAGAGATGGCTTTGCAGTTAAGAAGAGCACTTGGGACTCTTGCAGAGGACCTAAGTTCAGTTCCCGGCACCCACATCCAGCCACTCACAATTGCCTGTAATGCTAGTTTCAGAGGATCCAGGGCCCTCTTCTGGCCCTCTTGTTTACTGAAAGCCCCATGGTTACACACAGAGGCAAGCCGGTCCATACATACATTAAAAAAAAAAAATTAAAAAAAAATTGTTGTAAAAGGTTCTGGCCGGGACTTCCTGGGCCTGGGCCAAAGGTTTAGTCTCACTCTTGGCCCTGCTTAGCCTCAAATAATCACACACAGGCTTATGTTAATTTTGTGTATGCTGATTAACCTAGGACCCAGGAATATAATTTGCTAACTCCTTCATCTGAACTAACCCATCTTGTTCAGCCACGTAGCTTCGTAGCTTTTCTCAGAGCAGCATTTCCGCTTCTTTCCTCTGTGTCTGCTGCATCTCCTCATCGTGTCTCTGGTGGCTCTTTGGCATCTGTGTCTGGTGTTTGTCTCTACTCTGAGATGTTCCTGAGTTTTCTTAGCCTGGTAGCCCTGCCCACACGTCCTGTTTGCCTTTGGCCAATCAGCTTTTATTAAACCAATAGGCAGGACAAATATTTACATCACCAGCATAATCCCACTACAAACCGTTATGAGAGGTTTATTTTTTTGAGAATTTTTGTTGTTGTTTGTAACTTGGTCACATGGTTCTTGGGTGAAAATTTTGTACATGACAACATTGTGTCCCAATATCAAAAGATTGGACATGCTACCCACATAAGAAGGATGTGGATAAAGTCTCTGCAATATAAGAGTGCCTAACTAGTGCTAAGTTAATGCTATTCAGAGCTATTCATAGTCTGTTACTGACCATATGTACACTCCTCACTGTGGTCTAACCATATCCCGATGCCTCCCACTCCTTAGTACTTACTCCCTGGTCACATGGCAGCCCTGAAGACATGTCAGCCAACTGCTGTGCTGTTCTTAGAAGGAGGACCACATATGACTGACCACTACCTCCCTCCCCCTAGCTCCAGACCTGGATATTTTTGCAGGGTTCTTTCCAGTCCTGGTACAGACAAGAGCTCCTCTTTTTTACAGTAATTCTGCTCTTGGCAGGCAGGTGTGAAAGAGCCAAAAGCAAGCATCATGGTCTACTAACTTAATTTCTGTTCTTTGGAGCAGCTGGCTTGGATCTGGAACGCTCCTAATGGAGGGTCTGTCTGTGGAATGAGAGCAGGCATTTTGAGCTTTAAATGGGGAGATGACAGAGCACAGCCAACAGCAGCCAGTCAGAGCAGTGTGTTCTGGCTCTGGCTCCATTCTTTCTCTGTCCCAGGGGTGTGGTGTGGTACTCAGATGAACTCTGTGGCTGACCAGGAGGAATCTGAGGCCAGGATGGGATAGGACAAGTCAGGAGTAGCCCTCAGAGGAAATGAATTCATGCATAAGTTTGTCCATAAGGTATGTGTCTTTTTGCACTTATTTCACTCAACAAATATTAAGGACCAGTATTATTCACCAAACATTTTTCTTTCTTTAAAACACAGTGGTGAGTTAGTCAAATACTCTGCCTTTTGCAGATCTTTTGTTCCTTTTTTGTTGGTGCTTGGGCCTGGCCCTGAGTTTATGGAGTCTACATAGGCTCCTCAGGCACTATGACTCCATGAACATCATGTATAATTTGAACCCAAGCCTAAGACAGTGTTACAGATGTTCCTGAAGCTTCCAGTGAAGATGTGTGTCTTCTGCCAGTATTCTCTTTAATTCATCTTGGCTGCCTAAGATGGTTTTTCTTGACACTATAGTCTCAGAGTGTGGGAGGAAAATCTGAGGCAGCCAGTTACTTGCTAAGAGTTTGGATAAAGATGAACAGAAACCATTGAGAGAAAAGACCTCTCCATCTGTATTAGAGCTGGTGAGCTATGGAAGATCAAGTCCTAGGCCTTTGTGGAGGCTGGCTTTACCCACTATATTCCAGTCCAAAGTGGATGACCCCTCTAAATCTCATATTGAAATGTGATTGTCACTGGGGCACATTGGGAAGTGGGGCCTTTAAGAATTGATGAAGTTTTTAATGGGATCAATGTATTTCTCTTTGAAAAGTTTACTCTCTAGGAACTAGATTTGTCATCAAAGAGTGAATTGTATAGGGCCAGGAATCGGTTATATTTTCTGTCTTCTACACATATTCACCTACACTTTCATGTTCTGCCCCCAGTTAGGCAGACTCAAAGCTTTTGCTAGAATCTAAGCATATGCAGGTGCTGTGTTTTTTTTGATTTCCCAGCCTCCAGAAGATGAGCTAAAACCAAGCCTATTTCCTGTACAAGTTTCCAGTTTTCGGTATTCTGTTACAGCAACAGAGAGCAGATGAAGAGATCCTCCACCCACCCCCATGAAACAGAACATTTGTGAAGAACACTTCAACTTGTGACAAGGTTGGGTCCTCATTGCCTGAGATCAATTCCTAATAAGTATGCTGGTTAGACTGTTGGTTCCAGGGGAGCCCTCTATCATGCTTGTGTCTTTCATGGTAGAGTCTGAGCTTTGTACTTATACCTGTCATTTAGTTCATTCAAGCAGCACTCCCCACCCACTTTTTGGAAGTTCTGTAACTCAGCTTTCTCAAATCTTAGGGTAAAATCTCCCCAGTCCAAAAGCCCAGAGGTCCCTAACCCCACTCCAGTCTCTCAATCCATTATCCTAATGCCTTCAGAGGGAACCACAGAGATGAGGAAAAGTTAATGTGTATGTGGAGTCTTGCTCCAATACTCCTGTTGATATAATTTCAGACAAATCATAAACTTGTTAAACTTTGTTTTCATCATGAGTGAAATGGGAGCAAGATGAGACTCCCACTGTGTTGGTGGTGGCTTCTTAGAGGTAAGTCAGGGTAGGCACTGAGTGGGGCAGCCATGTTACATGAGCACTTCATTGTCATTGTCTATTATGGGGTAGCAAAAGCTCTCAGATCTTGTGCTTGTCAAAACTATTTGGAAATAAAATTCTGTCCTGGTGCATGGCTGTAGTGAGATTTTATGTATCCCAGGCAATATAAATATACACATTTCAGTATGAAACTGTTAATGGAGGGGTCATAGTATCAGTGTTGCTGGGATCATTATGGGATATATTGCACATTTACCATATCTACTCTCTAAAATATGAAGATTTTGGAACTCTCAGTCTCTGGGAGGAGTTGAGGGTGAGGGGAAAGAATATGATCAAAATATATGGCATATAAAATTTTTAATAAAAAAAGCATAGTGACATGCATCTCAGGTGAGTTCCAAGGGAGTATCTATCAACTCAGGAGCTATGAGAGGCCCAAACTCTCAAACAATGGACTCTGTCTTATCTTCTTAAGGAAATTATACATGCAACTTAAGGGCAGAAAGAGTTGGGCAGAATGAAGTCCACTGAAATAGTACATATCTTTGTTCATCTGATCATGAGGAGGATTTCTATAGGTGGCTTAGTCCTCAATGAGAAAAATCTTTAAGAACCATTTCAATTCCCCAATTGCAGTAATGGGTGATACCTTTGCTATTTCCTTTTTGTCCAGAGTTTTGTGAGGCCAGGCTGGGACAGAGGAAACAGAACAACTGTGCTCCCTCAAGAAATCTGTGTTATCTTGAAGAGTCAAAAAATGAAAACTTAAAAAGCCCAGGTCCAGATGGTTTCAGTGCAGAATTCTATGAGACATTAAAAGAAGAATTACTACAATTACTCCTCAAACTATTTTACACAGTAGAAACTGAAGGAATATTGTCAAATTCCTTTTATGAGGCCACAATTACCCTAAATACCCAAGCCACTCAAAGATACAACAAAGAAGGAGAATTACAGACCAATTTCCCTCATGAATATTGATGCTAAAGTTCTCAACAAAATTTTGGCAAACTGTCTACAACAATATATAAAAAATATCATCCACCATGACCAAGTAGGCTTCATCCCAGAAATGCAGGGATGGTTCAATATATGAAAAACTGTAAGCATCATCCATCATATAAACAAACTAAAGGAAAAAAACCACATGGTCATATCTTTAGATGCTGAAAAAGCCTTTGACAAAATCCAACACTACTTTATGATAAACACTCTGGAGGGATCAGGAATACAGGGAAAATATCTCAATATAATAAAGGCGATTTACAAGAAGCCAACAGCCAACATAAAACTTAATGGAGAAAAACTCAAAGCAATCCCACTAAAATCAGGAACTAGATAAGGATGTCCTCTCTCCCCTTACCTATTCAATATAGTCCTCAAAGTTTTAGCTAAAGCAATAAGAGAACAAAAGGAGATTAAGGGCATACAAATTGGAAAAGAAAAAGTGAAACTATCTCTATTTGCAGATGATATCATTGTATTCATAAGTGACCCACAAAATTCTACCAGGGAACTTCTACAACTCATAAACACCTTCAGCAATGTAGCAGGATACAAGATTAACTGAAAGAAATCAGTAGCCCTTCTATACACTAAAAATAAAAGGGCTGAAAAAGAAATAAGGGAAACATCACCCTCTATAATAGCTGCAAATAGCATTAAATACCTTGGAGTAACTATAACCAAAGAAGTAACAGATCTATTTGACAAAAATTTTAAATCACTGAAGAAAGAAATTGAAGAGGATACCAGAAAATGGAAAGCTCTCCCATGTTCCTGGATAGTAGGATCAACACAGTAAAAATGGCAATTCTATCAAAAGCAATCTACAGATTCAATGCACTGCCTATCAAAATCCCAACACAATATTTTACGGATCTTGAAAGAACAATACTCAACTTCATTTGGAATAACAGGAAAGCTAGGATTGCCAAAACAATTTTGCTCAACAAAAGAACCTCAGGAGATATCACCATCCCTGACTTCAAGTTATACTATAGAGCTACAGTAATAAAAACAGCCTAGTACTGGCATAAAAACAGACTTGTGGATCAATGGAATAGAATTGAGGATTCAAACATTAACCCAAAAACCTATGAACACCTGATTTTTGACAAAGAGGCCCAAAATATTCAATGGAAAAAAGATAGTTTATTTAACAAATGGTGTTGGCAATAGCTGGTTGGTAGTGTGTAGAAAAATGCAAATAGATCCAAGCCTGTCACCCTGCACAAAACTGAAATCAAAGTGGATCAAAGACCTCAACATAAACCCAGCCACTCTGAACTTGATAAAAAAGAAAGTGGGAAATATCCTTCTACGCATTGCCACAGGCAACCACTTCCTAAATATAACACCAGTGGCACAGACACTAAGAACAACAATAAGTGGGACCTTCTGAAACTGAGAAGCTTCTGTAAAGCCAAGGACACTGTCAATAGGACAAAATAACAGCCTAGAGAATGGGAAAAGATTTTCACCAACCCTACAAGTGGTAGACAACTGATCTCTAAAATATATAGAGAACTCAAGAAACTAGAGCCCAAAACCTTGAATAACCCTATCAAAAAATGGGCTTCAGAACTAAAAAGGAATTCTCAGCAGAAGAATTAGAAATGGCTGAAAGGCACTTGAAAAAGTGCTCAACATCTTTAACTGTCAGAGAAATGCAAATCAAAACAACTTTGAGATACCACCTGACACCTGTCAGATTGGGTAAGATAAAAGACACAGAAGACAGCCTATGCTGGAGAGGTTGTGGAGCAAGGGGAACACTCCTCCATTGTTGGTGGATGTGTAAGCTTGTTTAGTCACTCTGGAATGCAGTATGGTGGTTCCTCAGAAAACTGGGAATCCATCTCCCCAAGGATCCAGCAATACCACTTCTGAGCATATACCCTAAACACACATTCACACTCCAAAGGCATTAGCTCAATTATGTTCATAGCAGCTTTATTCATAATAGCAAGAACTTGGAAACAACCTAGATGCCCCTCAACTGAAGAATGGATTAACAAACTGTGGTACATCTACACAACGGTGTACTACTCAGCAGTAAGAAAAAATGATATCCTAAAATTTGCAGGCAAATGGATGAATTTGGAGAATATCCTTCTGAGTGAGGTATCTCAAACCCAGAAAGATAAGCAGGGGATGTACTCACTCATTAGTGTACTCTAAACAAAAAAGCAAAAAGCAAAGCATGTCCAAGCTGCAAATCACTGAACAGCATGGGATCTGAAACTCCTTGGACTGATACCTTGGACTGACACTGCGGATCCCACTCCCTCTAGAGGAATCCCTGACTCAGTCTTGATGTTGGGGTGAGGAAACTGGATCTGCCAGGAGTGAATATTGGCAGATATCCTGAGCAATATTGGGACCTTTGACTTCCTGCCGATGCTGGGGAGGAGATGGGGAGATGTGGAGAAGAGAGTGTGACTGGAGGGGGTGGGAGGGGGAAGGGACCTTGAATAATGATATATACAGATAGAAAATGTGAGTTTACTCATAATAAAAAAAAGAAAGAGAAAAAAAGAAATGAAAATTTGAAAGCAGTAATAAGTTAGAAGATTAGACTGTCCAAGGATGGCTTATATTAGAAAAACATAAAGCTGATTTTCAAGTGAGTAACCAAGATGTAGCTCCCTGGACATTCAGAAAAGGGACCCCAAGTGTCATGGAGGTTGTGTAAGGCCAGATAATTCCTAAAAGAACCTCCAGGAATGAATGAATGAATGAGAAAAGAGAGAAGTGGGAGACTGGGAGATGGCTCTCCTAGTAAAGTGCCTACCTTCCAAGCAGGAGACGTGAGCTGGATTCTCTTACAGAATTCATGTAAATAAAAAGAAATAAAAAGCTGGATGTAGAGGTGAACTCTGAAATCCCAATGCTGGGGAAGCAGAGACGGGAGGATCCTTGGGGCACAATGATGGGCATCTAGTCCAGCCTGCTTAGCAAGGACCCTGTGAATGAGAGACCCTAACTCAAAACGAGGATGATGTGAAGTAACAACTAAGTTATATGCCCTTCTTCCTTACACTCATGTGCATTTGTGCACACGTGACACACACACACGCACGCACGCACGCACGCACGCACGCACATGAATAAGAGAGAAGAGAAACTTGAATGAAGTGGAGAGAGAAGTGGGATTTTAGGATTCAATTTTAATGTCTCATCAACTTACTATGTGACTTGGACACTTTATTAAATCTTCTATGCTTTTATTTTTCACTTAAAATATATTTATTTTTATTTTCTGTGTGTGAATGTTTTGCCTGCTTGCATGTATGTGTACCATGTGTGTTTCTGATGCTATCAAAAGTCAAAAAATCTCCTGGAACTGGAGTTACAGACTGTGGGGAAGTGCTGTGTGGGTGCTGAGAACTGAACCCATGTCCTCTGCAAGAGAAGCACATGTCTTTTTTTTTTTTCTTTACTACTGAGCCATTTCTCCAGTCTCTATTTCCTCATTTGTATTATGGAGATGATCATATAGCTAACAAACCATGATTATTATTATAATACATACTAGAAAGTTTCTATTTATTTATCTTTATTTTTGAAAATTTGGCTATAGAATCTCAATTCTTCTTACTGAGTTCACACTGCCTGTGAACTATAGATGGGCACGTTACAGATTGGCTTAAAGCTATATGCTCAAAAACAGTGTATAAGTCCTGGAGAAAAAAATAAATAGCCATTTAGCCATCAAAAAAAATCTCATACAAATAGCCTTCTAACTCAGGGAAATACATAAAACTCTTTTGTACTCAGACCCTTCCATAACTCTATTAAGGCATGTCCTTAGTCCAGCAATGAAGAGTGGAAGCTGTTCTAACCCTGGGACTTTTAACTTCAAGCTTGAAAGGTTTGTTATGGGGAAAATTCATTTGTCTTGCCTTAGAACACTTGGCTTCCAAACAACACAGCATAACCCTGGCTAGGTTCTCCTGGTGTGTGACTGTCCTGGTATTTTGGTTTCCATGTCATTGCCCAGTCTTGGCAGGTCACACAGACAACCAAACTGCGTGAATCCTATATATCTACTAGGGGAGAGATGAAAGGGAAATAAAAGTCAAAAGGCTATCCCTGGCAGACATGGAGGACAAGAGAGACCTAACACCGAGTTAGTACTAGAGCCTCCCCACAGGTGGCAAGTGCAAAACTGAACTTAAAGAAAATAGGGAACTGTCTATAGGAAGAAGGACTCTTAACACTGCCATGTCTTACCTGGTATGGAATGTTCCCCTGGACTCCTCATCTCAGTCATACAGGATCAAGTTCATGCCCTGAGAAATGTATATCATCATTAGAACAAATATTCTTGGCTCCTCCTTCTAGCCTGCCTCTACCCCCTGGGCACTTAGCTTCTTGCTGTGGGCCTGGAGTCCCTCTCGTTCTTCTCTGCTGCCCCTTTCAGCTGTTTCTGCTAGCCCATCTCTATTTCTCTGTGAGGCAGTTTGAATGTAATTGTCCCCTATAGGAATTGGCATTATTAGGAAGTGTGGCTTTGTTGGAGAAAGCGTGTCACTGGGCAGGGGTGTCTTTGAGTACTCCTTTGCTCACGTTTTGTTCAGTGTGACACCGAATCTACTTCCTATTGTTTGCAAGATGTAGGAATCTCAGCTTCTGCTCTAGCACACAGACACATTCCCCATTATGATGATAATGGTCTGAATCTCTGAACTGTAAGCTGCCAACTCACTTAAATGTTTTCCTTTATAAGGGTTGCATGGTCACGGTGTCTCTTCACAGCAATAGAAACCCTAACTAAGACACTTTTTGGCTACCAATGAGCTGCAGAATAGCTCTCTATAGGTGACCTCACAGCTATGACATTTGGCTGAGACTCAGGAACTGTAAATTTGCTATATTTAGCTAAAACCTAAGTAAGCAACAATAACCAAAGAATGGAACAGTCACCCAACAAAGATGATGCCAGCAATGTACACCAAGAATCACTTCAAATGTCTTAACTACAAATGCCTAGATCCCAGGGAAAAACCACAATATGAACAACCAAGATAAAGTATCTCCTCCAGAAGCCAGCAACCCTATTGCAATATTCTTTGAGAGAAGCAAGTTAAAACATAAGACAAAGGCTTCAAAGTAGCAATCATGCATATGTTCAAAGACCTTAAAGAGGATACAAATGAATGTCTTAATGAAAATCATAAAGAGACAATTGAATGAAATAATGAAACCTAAAAACAATGTAAATACAAGGCTTTTGTTTTTTTTTTTTTTGGCGTTTACAGTGAAAAGTTTCTGTGACATGCTGCAAGATAAAATGAAGGCTCACAGAAATTCTTTATCAGTGTTTCATCAGCTTCCTTTTAAATGCTCAGTGCAATCAATGCTCAGATTCTATCTGTATCTTGATTGTATGTGTGTAAAGCTGGAGATATAATGGGTAGTCAATAAATATGTGATGAGTTGTCCATGAAGAAAAAAAGAAACCTATTCAAGACATGAAAGTTGCAGTTGGCATTTTCTTTGGGCTGCCAATCAACTTTCAAACAAAGACACAGAAACTTAGTATTAATTACAAATGCTCAACCATATCTCAGGCTTGTCCCACGAGCTCTTTTAACTCATTTTATCCTGTTTCTATTCATTTATGTTTTGTCTCAGGGCTTTTCACCTTTCTTTCACTCTGTACATCCTGCTTTCCTGCTTCCCCCATGTCCATCTGGCCCATGGCATGTCTTGGCATCTCCCTTTCTTTCTTCTTCTTTCAGTCAATATTTCTCCTCCTATTTATTCTCCCTGCCTGGAAGTCCCGCCTATACCTCCTCCCTCATTATTGGCTGCTCAGCTTTTTATTAGACCAATTGGGTGCCTTAGGCAGGCAAGGTAAAACAGCAACACATCTTTACATAGTTAAACAAATATTCCACAACAGAAAGTAGAATTTAACAAGCAGATTCACTAAAGGAAATCCAAACTGAAATATAAACCTGGAAATGAAAAAAAACTCAGGATGTCAAATAAAAACCTCAGAGTTAGGACTCATCAACAGATTAAAAGACACAGAAGAGGGACTTCTAGGGGTTGAAGATGAGGTGGAAGAAATAATTCAGTTAAAGAAAATGGTAAATCTAAAAATAAAGAGAAAAATTCCAGAAAATATGGGACACTATGAAAAGACAGAGCATAATAACAGTAAGCACAAAGGAGAAGAAACCCAAGCCAAAGGCACAGAAAATATTTTTAAGAAAATTATAGAAGAAAAGTTCCCTAATCTAAATAAAGAGGTACAAGGAGCATACAGAACACCAAGGAGTCAGGACGAGAAAAACAATTCCTTACAGCACACAATAGTCAAAGCACTAAATATACAAATGTATATTAAAAGCTGCAAGGGAAAAAGAGCAGCTCACCTATACAGACGGACCCATTAGAATAACACCTGAGTTATCAACAGAGACCCCCAAAGCCACAAAGGGCCTGGGTAGGTATTCTATACCCTCTAAGGGAAAGACCTTGATGACATCTTTTTGTTTTGATTTTAGTTCTTTTAATTTATTGACTTAAATTTCACACACAATTTCAAGTGAAATTTACATAAAGTCAATCATTTTGAAGTGAGCAGTTCAGTGGCATTTAGTATTTCCAAAGTATTGGACAACCACACCACTATCTAGTTCTAAAATATTACCAAACCATATAACTCTGTCATTACACTTTCTCTCTAAGCATACCTCCATCCAGGCTCTGGGAGCTGCCAATTTGTCTTTGATCTCCATGATATATTCTGATGACTTCTTTGGCATGGCATGACCTGAATGAGTTTATTGTATGTATCAGTATGTCATTCCCTTTCAAGGCTGAAAACTACTCTGTTGTGTGGATATACTCCATTTTTGGTCATTTCATTGATCTATTATTAGGCATTTCATCTAGGTCCATGTTTGGCTACTTAGATAGTCAGAATGAACATATATGTTTATATACACCATCCTGGTGACATCTGAAAGCTGAGTTAAAATATTTTCACAGGTCTTTGTTCCTTCCTTGGATGCTTGTGGCAAGCCAAACTTTCTGAAATGTACATAAGTAGTCAGGATCTCACTTTCAGATATTGGTGAGCCCTGAGTCTCTATAAACAGCATAGATTAAAGACTGCATAGTCTGCAAGCCAGGGATATCACTCGAACTTTGCTCCAAGTTGTAGTAGCCTCAGAGATAGTGTGGTCTGATGGAGAGCCTTCTGGGTTGCAGCATTAAGTACCCCAGAGTTTAAGAGACTGTTATAGCTCTCAGGTTGTAGAGTAAGTATCTAGACCTCTGCTTCCTCCTTCCTCTCAAGGGGCTGGATGCTTGTTTTCTTGCTGAGATGTAAAAGAGCCAAAGAGGGTCACATGTGTGGGTGATTCTCAAGAGGCCACAAGATCACACATTTGTGCTGTGACTATTACTCCCATTAACAGCCACATAGGTGACACCTGCGACTCTAACTCATGGCAACAGGCTTTCCTGTTAGCCACCTGGTGTCAGTGCATTTTTGTGGGTGTTAGTAAGTAGAGATCTGCCATAAGGCCACTGAGGAGCCTACAGAAATTGGTGAGGATATGAATAATTGGTCCAGAAGAGCAGGAACCAAACAAGGCCTCAGGTCCTGGGGCAGAACTGATCGCTGTAGTGGATAAGCTGTGGTCCTTTTTATATCTTTGTATCACTCCATCAAAGCTCAAAATTCCAGGAGAGAGGCTGACTGATGGGCAGGCTTAGGTAGGGAGAGCCTGAGAAGCCTTGGGGGCTGATAATTCCATCAAGCTACATATTGAGGAAGAGGTGGTTTCTCAGAAGACTTTCTAAGAGGACTGTTTCTCAGAAGGAAACAAATGCTAGAGGCTCCCAAAGCCTCAGTGGTTCGGTGAAGATGTGCTTACTGAATTCCCCTTTGCAGACGCACATACAGGCTGGTACCCTGAGACAGGGCACTGGGACCCAATCAGAAGAGAGGAGCCCAAGCCGGAGTGGCAAGGTCTATACATGCATGCCCCTGTAAGATGTTATCACTCTACACTGCACACCATGCTTCAGGTCCAGCAGCTCAGGCCTCACAAGTCTGAAACTGACTACATTTAGCAACTAAAAATATCTAGGCCCCAGGGAACCGGTTGAGTGAGCTTTTCTGAAGGCAGACCATGTTCTCAGTGCAATGCATGTAGGAAATTATTCATCACACTCTGTGTTATGAGCTGTCTTTGCACTTCAGAAATAAACAAATGTGAACAGGGACCCACCGGCCTCTGTTTTCTTTAACTCTTCATCTCGGAAATAGTTGGTAACCCCCACTGTCCGTGCCCGCCAACAGAGGTTGCCCTGCTCTCTGGAAAAACAGGAATTTCTTATCTGATCAACAGGAAATTCTATTTTTACTTGATGTTCAAATTAAAAATATCACACCACACACACACACACACTCAGAGAGAGAGGAGGGAGAGAGAGAGAGAGAGAGAGAGAGAGAGAGAGAGAGAGAGAGAGAGAGAGAATGAAAATCTTCTCTATCGAATCCATGCAGGGAATTTCTCCCTTACTGGAGAAGCTCTGTGCACCACCACATCCCCCCCCCACCCGGGAACTATTGCTCTGAGGGTCTCCCCTTGGCCCACTGACGGTCTGGGAGACAAAGCGCTTGGATATCTCAACCTTGTATCTTCCTAACCCCCGGTAGCACTGCTGCTGAGCTCATGAAGCTGATGCCACTTGGTCAGGCTAAGAAAGTCGCTCCCGAGTTGCCCTGGAAGAAAATGAAACAATGAAAATGGCAGCACTTAAATTCTCCCGACTTCCTCTGCCAAAACTGATCCTCATACCAAGCCACCAGAAGAAGGTGATGGCAGGATTGACTGAGCCCTGGCTAACCTGGGCTAAGCCACTGTGTCTTTATAGTGGACAGCCAGGAGGAGTTATCACTGATGACATCAGCATCTTCCTTAATCAGCAGAATTAGATGCAAAGGTTTCTCATCAAAGTTGGAAGACAGGCTGACCTTGAACTTCTCACTCTCTGGCCTCTACCTTCTGAATGCTCTTATTATACCACTTTCTGCAGTGCTGGATATTGAACCCATGGCTTTGTTCATGCAAGGCAAGCTCGACCAGCTGAGTCACACCCTACCAGTGGGGGTCCAGACCCTCAGACCTGCAGTTCCACAGTCTGGATCTGCCCACCCTGCTTAGACGCCTCCAAAATGATTCAGATGCTTATATTAATTTCATGCTATTTGACTTAAGGCTTAGGCATATTTTTAGCAAGCTCTTTCATCTTAACTCAACCCATTTCCATGAATCTGTCCTGCCATGTGACCCGTGGCTTACCTATTTCCTTACAAGTTGTTTCTTGGTGGCTAGATGACATCCCTGTCTGACTCCGCCCTCTTCCTACCTACACTCCCTTTCTCCCCCTACTCCTCTGATGCCCCCCAAAGGCCAAAACAGTTCTTTTATTTAAAGAATCATATTCACAGTATACAGAAAGACATTCCCACATCACCTACCCCCAGTCATCTTGATTATAGACTCACCCTTCCTCCCTCCCTCCTTCCCCTCTCTCCCTCCCTTCCTCCATTCCTTGACTCTTGTTCTAGGGCAAAAGCAAAGCTAATGGGTCCAGAGTCTTCTAGTATGAACACTACCAGTTCACTGACTGGCAATCTGCTACAAACCCTTTTTCCTGCAAAGAGCTCCTATGTGTTTACAGGTTCAGCTGCTTATGCAAGACTAACCACAGCACAGTTCACCACTGCATTTAGACAGTAGTTAAGAAATTCCCTCACTGCCTGGCTGGCTTCAACTTGTAAGTCACATGACACCTTCCTGCAAACCTGCTCGTATATCCTTATGCTTTGGTCTGAGATTTGCATAAAGCAATGCCTTATTTGCTGAGTGTTTTCTCTGCCTATTTGTGTTTCATGGTGAACGAACAAAATAATCTACTATGGGGGCTAAGGAGAGCCAGTGGACAGAGAGGGTGAAAGTGAGACTCTCTGAGATGGCGGCTTCTTGTTTTCAGAAGATATTGCCAAGGAGAAGTGGTGGACAGGCATTGGGGTGGGTTTCTAAATGAGACCAGTATAGGCAGGGGAGGCAATGTAGATCCCATACAGTAAGTGTCAGTTTTAGCAGACTCCTAGCCTCAATGTCTGCTCCTTCGGCACAGTGTCTCAGAGCCTGTCTGTCTGTCTGTCTGTCTGTCTGTTTTTAATGTATTCTTTCCCCCTTTTATTCTGCCCTCTCATGCCCTGGACACCTGCATGAGAAAAAAAAAACACCTTTTGTTTTTACCTTTTAGTCTCTGTTTTCATATACTCTAAATTATGGGTAAATTATTCACCGTGAGGGCATTAAATAAAGGTCAAAGGTAATGTTTACTCTGAAGGATTTTTTGAATAGTGGATCTTACACAGGCAAGAGATGATTAGGAATTAATTCATTAAGGTTACAGTGTATTAAAGAGTCTTATTGACAAGAACAGGCTCCCCTTCTTTCAGGATCTCTAGTGAGGAAAGAGGGGATACAGGTTCCCATGTCCATGTCAGTAAATCTCCAGAAGATTCTCTGAAGAGGGAGATGAAGAAAGTTGGGAAACATCACAAAATATGTTAATTTGTCTTACAGATGAATGGTGGGCAGGCAAAGGGTTCTTTAGACTGTGGACTTACCCATTGAAATCTCTTTAATCCATGGGCCTGGTATAAATATATACAAATTTGGAAGGAGAGACCACAGTCTACTATTGACCTCTATTTTCTACTAAGTTTCAGTGCTATGGGAAAAATATGTAACACTGTCTAAAACCGAGCTTTGTATATGCTTCCTAATAAAGATACGCTATTGCCTTTCTCTGGATAAAAGGGAGGTGTCTGGTTTCACTGCTCTTGGTGATATGTTTCTACCTTGACCTGACCCTGGACCTGGTTGCTACAGGCAGGGAATTTCCATAAGTCAGAGGATGACATTCTCCTAGCATCCAAGAGACTCCTTTCTGATGCCCACTACTTGTGCCATGGACCCTTTCTATTCTGATGATCCCTGAGATGATGACTACTTTTGCTCTTAGTTAGACAGTCCCTGCCCCACCAGGAATGGCTTTTGACTTCTTCCCACTGGGGATCCGCTCTCTCTGTTACTGCTTTATATGATAAAGGTTTGTGCTGGCCGATTTTATGTCAACTTGATACAAGGTAAAGTCATCTGAAAGGAGAGAGCCTCAGTTGAGAAAATGCCTCTGTATGATTTGGCTCTAAGGTATTTACTTACTTAGTGATTTATGGGAGATGATCCAGTTCATTGTGGGTGGTGCCACCCCTGGGCTGGTGGTCTTGGCTTCTGTTAGATAGCAGGCTGATCAAGCCATGAGGAGCAAGCCAGTAAGCAGCATCCCTTCATGGTCTCTATATTAGCTCCTGCCTCCAGGTTCATCTGCTCTTTGAGTTTCTGCCCTGATTTCTTCAGTGATGGACTGTTACCCAGAAGTGTAAGCCAAATAAATCCTTTCTTCCTCAAGTCGCTTTTGGTCATGGTGTTTCATCACAGCAATAGCAATCCTTAACTAGTGTGGTGATATATTGTAAATTTAATAAAATTAGTCTGGAATATCAGAGGACAAAATTACCCACAGCCAAGCCATGAAGGTCACGGAATGGTGACCCATGCCTTTAATTCCATTTCTCCAGAGACAGAGATCTATCTGAATCTCTGTGAATTCAAGACCTAACAGGAGGTAGTGGTAGCACACACCTTTAATCCTAGCTCTAGCAGAGTTGAACCAGGAAGTAAAATAGCTGGGTGAGGAAAGAAATATAAGGCAGAAATTCAGCCACTCTGTCTGTGCAACAAGTCAGGCTGAGGACCCGTGAAGACAGAACTTACCCCGTTCGGCCCGAGGAGTTGGCTGGGTGAGAACTGATTACTGTTTGTTCTCTCTCTCTCATATTCCAGCTTTTCTTCAATATCTGGCTCTAGATTTTTATCATAATACAAAATAAAATTTGTGCAATAAGCTAGAACAGAATTCCTGCTTGTTGCAACCTCAAACCTTTGGTATCAGGGATGTATAATGAGATGTAATAGGAAAGGTGTGTGTGGGGGGCCTGGAGAGATGGCTCAGTGATTAGGAGCGCTGACTGTTCTTCCGGAGGAGGTGAGTTAAATTCCCAGCATCCACATGGCAGCTAACAACTGTCTGTAATTCCAAGATCTGACACCCTTACACAGTTATACATGTAGGCAAAACACCAATTCACATAAAAAATAAAAAAAAAGAAAAAAGAAAGGTGGGTGTGAATAGCCAGTTTCTGTTTAAAATGGGCAGAGTAGCAGTGGCCTCAGTGCAGGCCCAGCATCGTGTCTGAAACTTCGCTGGCAGAGGCTGAAAGGACCTGTGAGCTACATGTAACTTGTTTTAGTTGTGTGGCAGTAGAAGCAGAGCCATGTCACAGGTCCCCAAAATGCCTCCTGACTCCTTATCTGGGGACCAGATAGAAATGTGATGTGTACCAGAGACAAACCTGTGAGAGAGGGCCAACCTTGTCTGTCAACTGTAGCTGGTAATGAGCTAGTAGCTTTGGCTTATGAAATTTCAGAGGGAAGCAAACATTCTCTAAGGACTGGTTATGGGACTGAGTTATTTCTGATTGTGTTTAAGCCCTGGTTCTTTCCTGGAATTAGAAAGTATTTAATTATTATTGTTTCTCTAGAATTTATGCAAATGACTAACACTTGGAGGATTTCTGAATTGGTAGGTAGATGGGCCCCAGAACAAGGCAGATAAATCTTGGCTCCTAGTAATAGGCTAATGAGCTGGATCTTACCTGCTGCCTTTCTGAATCTGTATTTCCAGCTCTGTAAACATGGATAGACTTCTGATCACAGGAGCATGTAGCATCTATCACATAGCATGCCTATCACCCAGCATGCCCATCACCTAGCATGTTCATCACCTAGCATGTTCATCACCTAGCATGTGCCCAGTGAATGAAGCTTCTTGTGCCTTTTGGAGCTTGTGAGGTTTACATAGAAATTGGCTTTTATGGAAAATCAAGTGTTTGGAGGACTGTTGGTATTAGATGTCTTAGAATGTAAGTGGAGTCTGCAGAATCCCAGCGCACTCTGGAGCAGGGGCAGGTAAACTCTGCCCCTGACCACATCCACAGCTCCTGCTGAGGGAAACCCCGCCACAAACTCGAACTGAGCTAACCAACTACAGGGGTCTCTGAAGGGCAGATTCAGACCCCGCCCAGAGGTGAGGAGGGGGCAAGAGGCCTCAGCGCCTGTATCCCAGCCTGGGAGGGAGAGTTGAGCTCCCATTGCTTTCGGTTCCACTCCCGGGACTGAGTGCTGTCTGCAGAATCCCAGCACACTCTGGAGCAGGGGCACATAAACTCTGCCCCTGACCACATCCACAGCTCCTGCTGAGGGAATTTGCACAGCTCCCACCACGACCTCGAACTGAGCGAACCAACAACTGCAGGGGTCTCTGAAAGACAGAATCAGACCCTGACCAGAAAGGTGACAGGAGGCACACAAACCTGAGTGCCACAATTGACCGGGACCCATCTAATAGTGAACCACTGAAGCCATGGGCAAACGTCAGTGCAAAAAATTACATAATACTACAAAGGACAACATGGTAACTCCAGAAGAGAGTGACAATCTTACATATACAAGACCTGAACTGAGCAATGAAGAGGAAACAGAAGGAAGCAACACCAAAAATTCCTTTTTGATGATCATCGAAGCTCTCAAAGAAGATATGAAAAAAAGCCTTAAAGAAATAGAAGAAAATACAAACAAAAAATTGGAAGAGATGAACAAATCTATGAAAGAAACATGCCAGGAACTAAAAGCTGAGATAAAAGCTGAAATAAAAGCTGAAATAGAAGCAATAAAAAAGGCGCAAAATGAGGCAAAAATGGAAATAGAAAACCTGAAGAAAAAAGCTTCAACTACAGATACAAGCATAACAAACAGAGTTCAAGAGATGGAAGATAGAATCTCTGAAGTGGAAGACTCAGTAGCTCAAATAGATATATCAGTCAAAGAAAATAGTAAAACTAAAAAAGCCATAACTCAAAATGTTCAGGAATTCTGGGACACCATGAAAAGACCTAATTTGAGAATAATAGGAATAGAAGAAGGAGAA
>PVIH01012068.1:0-19849 GCA_004025045.1 Sigmodon hispidus
AAAAAAAAAAAAAAAAGAAAAATGTCATGCTCAGTTCTGCAGAAATTTCTTCCCTAAATCAGATGGGTCCAAGACATGGAGTGGTTCAAAGAATCCGAGAAATGAACAAGAGGGCAGGAAAACTGCTACCACTCCATGGTGGGAATCTGATTACAATACAAACAAACAAACCAAAGCCCTATAGTAATCCAGAACCCATAAGTCTAATCTACAGACCCAAAGCTCCAAAGTTAAAGCAATGGCTATAACCTTTGTTTCTTGTTCAGGACGATCAGCAAGGCATTACCTCACACTGGAGACCCACAGCCCAAGAACTTTGATCTTTTTAATTCACTATATGCTGGAAACTATGTCAGGTCCTAGAAATGCTGAAATATATGAATATCTGTGAAATAGTATGTGCCACTAAAAAGCCAGTACTGCGAGATAGCGGTGATATATGACCCCACACAAGAGCACAGCATGCTCTAAAAAAATGGAATAACTCCCAAAAACTCCAGGAGGAGGACTGATCGCAGCCCAGGGTCTTAAGCAGGCAGTGTAAGTGCAGCACATTATAAATTACAAGGAGGTAGGAATTGAGAGGCAGAGGATAGACAGAGTCAGAAACAGACAAACGGACACCCTAGAGATTTCAGTGATAAGCAAGAAGGTGCCCTAAAAGAAAAGGGAGCATAATATAAAAAGATTTGTCAGAGGAAAACACAGAGAGTGGTATTTACTAAAACCATTTTTTATAATTTCAAGAAAATATTCTAAAATTTCAATTCTACCTTGAAAGGAAAAGATTCTGTAAATAAGCAGAAAGCAGGGGCAGGGAGGCAGGGAAACCTGTGACCCTCGCCAGGAGAACAGAGTATTTTTGGGTAACAGTTCATAATCCCACAAAGTCTTCTGGGTTTACAAGCTGCCCCAACTGTGTTGCTTTAATTTGTATAAGTCTAAACCAGAGTAAATCAGTTTTTACAGATAGTAAAATCAGTATTTTCATTATTGGATCTATGGAAAACTGCATTATCTTTCTGTACTTGATCAATTATGTAATTAGGTGTAGTGTTTCAATTCAATGACCTGCTTTGTCTGCCAGCCCTCTTGTGGGTGTTTAATGGCTACAGCTATGGACAGCTTAGGCTGGGGAGTCCATGTTCCTGTGCCCTGCAGCGTAAGCAGGAATGAGCTGAGAGGCACAGAGACAGCATCAGGTATAGCAAGTGAGAAAGGACATGGGGGGGGGGGGGCAGGGAACAAGGCACACATGAGGGTATTAACAAACTCGATGCAGCACACTGAGCCAGACTGACAGAGTGAGGGCACAAGAGGAGTGCAGGGACAGTCAGGAAGTAAGCCTCCTCATGGCCGCCCTCGGTGGGCTTCCGGTCAGCATCAGTCCCCTCTCATGCCCTCGAGTATTGATAAAAAGGTGTTTCTCTTTTCCTGAACTGCTTTAGTATCTGCTGTTTTCCTTAACAGCAATTTAAATAAGGCACTGAAGAGATGGCTCAGCAGTTCAGAGCACCTCCTTCCATATCCGAGGGCCCGGGTTCAGTTCCCAGCGCCCTTGTCCACACCTCCACCTCCACCTCAAGGGATCTAGTGGCACTTTCTGGCCTCCGTGGGCATTCACACACACAGCACACACAAATAAATGAAATAAACTTTTTTTAAAAAAGGCAGCATAACTTTTTTTTAATATTTATTTTTATTTTATGTGAATGGGTGTTTTATCTGCATGTATAACTTTGTAAAGGTGTCAGATCTTGGAATTACAGACAGTTGTTAGCTGCCATGTGGATGCTGGGAATCGAACTAGGTCCTCCAGAAGAACAGTCAGTGCTCTTAACCGCTGAGCCATCTCTCCAGCCCAAGGCAGCATAACTTAAATAGCCTATTCCTTCCTTTAAAATCAAACCAGGGACCAGCAGTTTGCTCTTCTTCACTCTTCCAGCAGACCCCGGTTTGATTCCCAGCACCAATATGGGAGCTCACAAATGCCGGTAATTCCAGCTCCCGGGACTTCTGGCTTCCATGAATGCTGACCACATATATGGTGCATAGATACACATGTAGACAAAAATCCATATACATAAAATAAAAATAATAAATGAGGGCAAAGAGAAAGGAAAGCTGAAGGTTGGTAGAAAAGAAAAACATCTGCTAAGGTGATCACACAACTCAAGGAACGTGGCTGTCTTGGTGACAATGTGTAGAATTCTCAGGAAATGTACAATGCTTAGCGTTGCTCTGGCCTGCTGCATTTTCTTTCTTTTCTTTTTCTCATTTTTGAGACCAGATTTTGCTATGTAGCTGGGGTTCGACTTGTACTAGAGGTCTTCCTGATACTGTCTCCTGGGGAATGGGTTTACAGGCATGGGCCAACATACTTGCCTGAGCCTACAACCCTTTAAAAAAAAAATTCAAAGTGAGCTCTTTTAAATATTATTATTATTATTTTGTAGTGCAAAAAATTATCAACCAGGAATATCTGTAGAAATTTGGGCAAAAATTTAAAAAAATTGGGGAGAGGTTGGCAAAATGTTAAAGAATGTATGTATTTGTTGGAGTGTGTATATGCCATGGTATACAGGAGTTGTTTTTCTCCTTCCGTTATGGGTCCTGGGCATCAAATCCAGGCTGGCCACCTTGAGAGTAAATGCCATTACTGATAAGCCATTTCCATGACCCAGGTTTTTCCAGACAGGGTTTCTCTGTGTAGTCCTGGCTGTCTTAGAACTCCCTCTGTACACCAGGCTTGCTCAGAACTCCCAAAGATCTACCTGTCTCTGCCTCCTGAGTGCTGGGATTAAAGGTGTGTGTCACCATGACCAACTCCACTGATCTATTTGTTATCAGTCAGGAAACATATACTTGATTAGCTTATCGTTTTTAAGGTAAGAAAAGTTCAAAGTTTACTGGTCTTAACTGCTATGAATTTGGTCAAGTACGAACATTATATTTAAAATGTTTATTTTAAAAAAAGTAAACACTTTTGGGGCTGAAGAGTTGGCTCAACATTTAAGGGCACTAGTAAGGATCCAAGCTGGATCCCAGCACCCACATGGCAATCCACAACTGCTTGTGACTCCAAGCTCCAGAGCCACATAGCCATACAGGAAAAACATCCATACACATAAAATTCTGAAAACTTGTTGCATTAAGTATTCATTGGTATTTCCTCAGGAAAAATCAATGCATGTATCTATTCAAAGACTTATACATGAATGTTTCTTGTAATAGATTAAAATGGGAAAAGCCCCAAACATACAAACACAGACAAACTAATCTACTCATATGGTGAAGTCTGACTCACCCCTGAGCAATCTGCTGACATAATATAACATGGAAAAATCTCAAAATACTTAGGCTGGGGAAAACCAAACCAAACCAAACCAGTCCTTCCCTATCTGTGAAAAAGAAAACAGAGCTATATTGCTGTTATACAAGCACCTAAAATGCAAATTCATGTATAGCTATGGAGAACAATCAAAGGTTACCAGGGGCAGAGGGGATCATAAGGATTCAGGAGAATGCAGAGATGGTTATAATCTTAACTGTGTTTCTATGACAAAATATGGCAAAGTACACTCTCTGAGTTATGTGCTATTAGGCTGTAGTTATACTCCAAAGACAAAGCACAAGCTCAGGATGTGTGAGGATTTGGGCTCAAACCCCAGCACTGACTCTTCCACAACAGCTATTTAAAGTCAGCTTTAATTCAGTAAAATTGCTTTTAAGAGCTAATTTTGTGGTGGTACATGCCTTTAATGTCAGCACTCAGGAGGCAGAGGCAGGGACTCTCTGTTAGTTCAAGGCCAGTTAGATCAAGTTCCAGGACAGTCAGGGTTGTTACACTGAGAAAGTTTGCTAAAAAAACCAAAACCAACCAACCAAACAAAAACCAAGAAACCAAAAAACTAATTTTAAAAGACTTAAAAGGATGAAGATAACACTTGAAAAGTCAGTGACACATACAGAGGACAGTATAAGCCAGACAGGACAGTTCCTGGAGGATAGTTTCTATCAGAGCTGGAGAGACTGGATGGCTCAACAGTTAAGAGCACTGGCTGCTCTCCCAGAGAACCCAGGTTCGGTTCCAGAACCCACACAGCAGCTCACAACTGTACCTCCAGTTCTAGGAAATCACATAGTGCATACATATGCATACATACAGGCAAAACCTTCAGTGCATAAAATAAAGTCTTTTTACAAAAGAAAAGAAAATACATCCTGCCATTCAGCACATTCAAAGATGCCAAAATTAGGTCTAGACACTGGCTTAGGTGAGCAAGTAACCACAATCCACTGAGGTGACAGGTGACACATGCCACCACCCTAACACCCACTCAAAATAACATGTCATCTCAACAGTGCATAGAACAGGTAACTTCAAGCAAGTGCGTCAAAGAACAGATGAACAAACCTGCCAATAAAACAGTTAAAGCTTGATCTTCTGGAGGAAGGGAATGGGTGGATGGGGCCCCATCACACAGAAAAGTCATTTCTCCTGCCTGGATGGTCAGGGACTTCCAGAAATACTCTGAAGAAAGATGGTTTTTACATGGGCAACAGAAAACTTAAAACTTGGGAAGAAAAATTTTTATAAAATAAAAAGTGGGGGCAGGAGAGATGGCTCAGAGGTTGAGAACACTGACTGCTTTTCCAGAGGACCAGGGTTCAATTCCCAGCACCCACATGGCAGCTCACAACTGTCTCTAGTTCCAGTTCCAGGCAAAACACCAAGGCAAATAAATAAATTAATAAATAAATAAATTAGTTAATTAATTAATTAAAAAATCTAGAAACATTTGAAAAAATAAAAATAAATAAAAATAAAAAGTGGTCTAGGAGAAAGCTTATGCACACAATAAGGAGGATTAGTTAGTTCTGGGCAGCCCGAGCTCAGAGCTGAGGCGCTTGCTGCTCACTGGACAGGCTGAGAGTTTGATTCCTGAGACTCTTATGGTAAAAAGAGAGAACCAGCTCCTGCAGGTTCTCCTCAGACCTTCCTTGTACATGCACAAATAAATGCAATTTTTATTTTTTACAAAAGGTTCATTCTGGAGATAGAGGCTGACTCTATTTTAGGCTACAAATCCAGAGCCATTTAAGCCAACACCAAGCCTGCAAGAGTGAGTACTCATTTGCCACACAGCTCTTAGGAGACTGGAAACTACCCAAGAGAATGTCTATATTCCACAGTAATCCTTGTGTGCAGAAAGCTGGCTGGAGAATAAAAACTGGTCAGAGCCTCTAAGGGCAGGACCATGAGCTACCTGACAAACCAAGACAAATGATCCTTTACTAATTACTTGAGGGTCTCTCCATCTATAAGTATCACCAACAGCTTTTCCTGGGCACTTCCAGCATCTACTAAAGAGTCTGATGAGAAAACAAATGCTAAATATACTGAGAGACAAGACAGCACTTATGTTGTTCACTTAAGACAGGGACTCATGCAGGCCAGACTGGCCTGAACTGGCTAAGTAACTCCAGAGGACCTTGAATCCCTCTGATCCCCCTGCCTCTCCTTCTTCCCAGGTTCTGGACTTACATGCCTGCACCATGACACCGTAACACCCAGGGTACTGCCCATTGAATGCTAGACTGAATACATAGCAGCCCTTAGTACTCCAAGCATATATTCAACATCAAACACTTAGCATAATTGCCAGAATGTGGGGCGAATATGCTAAGTGGTTTAACGACTGACCTTATAAATTAGGCCACTCTGGGAACTGCTATATGGCTGGTGGGGGACAGGATGGGACGGGACAGGACAGGTGTTTGTCAACCAGCAGGATAGCTCAAACACTGGAACCCACATGGTAGAAAGAAAGAACCAGCTACACACACACACACACACACACACACAGAGTCAAGACTGTTCTGGACATGGGTGGGTCTTATCTTCATTCTATCTGTCCTCTTTACTCACTGGTGTGGGAAGGTCCTAGGGATCAAACCCATTCCACAGTCAGAGACCGCTTCCTCAAGTGTCTTCTCCACTAGCTCCCAATCCACCTTGACATCATCTATGGACAAGTTAATTTTCTCTAGTTCAGTCTTGTGCCTCCGTAACCCCCCCACTTCCTTCTGAGTAGTACATGAAATGCATTCAACAAGTATGAGATTACTTTCATTAGCAAATCTTAAATTTTACAAAAAGCTATTAAAAAACACAAATTTGACCTGATGACACAATGGATTTTATATGCTGGCCTAAAGAATATTGAATACTCATTAATTAGTTCCTCAATTATGTGACTACAGCTCATAACCCTGTTGAGCAATCAGAGTACGGTGCCAAACCAACCCCAACCAACTATTCACTGAGGCCTAGTTTATCCACTGTCTACTCTGTGGTTTATGATAAGCTAGAATCCTTGGGGAATTCTGCAAGCTGATAGTCTATCAGATTTCTCTTTTTTCATCTTTTTTGGGGAAGGGGGAAGCAGGATCTCTATACCTCAAATTCGCCTCAGACTTAGAATGTAACCAAGGAGGACCTTGCACTTTCTATGTATGAGATTATAGGTCTGTGCTACCCAGCCTGTCATGTGGTGCTGGGAACTGAACTCAGTTATCCCCTTTCAAGTAACATTTAACTGACGAAATAGTGCTTTGGTCTGTAGCTCTCAGGAGGCAATGGCTATTGAATGTGTACTATTCCAGTACTGTGCATCTATGGTCAACTGTCAGGTAAAAGGCATTTCCTGCCTGTGACACTCAAGAAGAAAAGAGTCTGACCACTGACTGCTATTTTACAATGAGAAATCACTCGATGATCATGACATGTTGGATATCTCATGTCTCCAGAACACCCGCCCCTTCTACTTTCCAAAGCACTCATGAGTAACACAAGTTTGGCAGGACAGTCACTGTTATGTGAAAGTCCTTGGCGCAGTGTAAAAACCATAAATCTGTAAAGCATCCTTGAAGTAAATAAAAAGCTAACAATATCCCAATGTGTTCTAGAACACCATTTTAATATGCAGAAATATGAAGAATGGGGGCTGGAGAGATGGCTCAGCGGTTAAGAGCACCGTCTGCTCTTCCAGAGGACTCGGGTTCGATTCCCAGCACCCACATGGCAGCTAACAACTGTCTGTAGTTCCAGTTCCAGGCAAACACCAAGGCAAATAAATAAAATAAATAAAGGTTAAAAAAAAATATGAAGAATGAAATTAAAAGGGTGTTAAAAGTTTAAAAACAAAACTACGGAGATGAAAAATTTATCCTTGTCTTCCATCCCCAAGAATAATTGTAGTCACTGGCAAGCAAGACCCTGTTCAGGACTTCCACATATCCACAAGGCTTCCCTCCACTAGAGCCAGTCTTGGGATCAGTGTGCTAGAGATTATCGGGTTACCTGCCCACTCTTGCAGAAGCAGACAATAAGCCCACTCAGCTGCAGGAAAAACTCAGAAGCAGAGATAAGTCAGTAAATGCTGTGGGCCTGCATTGTTATTGTGTATGAATGAGTAATAGTGCTACACACAGAACCTCTACAGAGAAAGCTGAGGTCACTGCCTCATGACATCAGTAAATGATTTCAGCACAGAAGAGAACTGAGTGACACTAAGTAGTCTAAAAGATGGGGAAAGACTACAGGCACTAAAACTAGGAGTCACAGCACACTTAGAGAACACAGATCTTCAAATCCATGGCAGTTTAGTGTTCACACCAACGGTCACATTTTAGATTGATACCTTATTATTTAAGAGTTATTTATGAAAAAAGACAAACATTTCCCATGCCAAATATTTGCCTGTGAAGACCAATGCTGACACGAGGTGTCTTTCTCAGTAGATTTCTACCATATTTTTCAGACAGGGTTTCCCTCTGAACATGGGCCTTGCCATTTTAGCTAGGCTAACTGGCTGGCGGGATGAAACCCAGGAATCCACCTGCACCCTCCCCATGCAGTGCTGGGGATCCAAACTCCATTGAACCAAGTCTCCAGCTGCCCATCTTTTGATCATTCCTCTAACAAACATTCAACAAAAGGCGATCATGTCATTTCTTTTCCTCCTCTTCATCCCTGGAACACAGCCTCTTAAACTGGGTACCTGGGGCACCAAACCAGATAAACTGTGTCATCTGGGTTAGAGGTCACAGGTCCTGCCACATTTGTTAGTGTCTTAAACTGTAACATGGCAGGAACAGCCAATGCTTTTTTGTTTTTGAGATAGGGTTTCTCTGTGTAACCCTGGCCATTCTGGAACTCACTCTGGAGCAGGCTGGCCTCAAACTCAGAGATCCACTTCCCTCTGCTGCCCCACCCCCACCCCGAGTGCTGGAATTAAAGGCCTGTGCTAACACCACTCAGCAAGAAAGGTATATTCCACTGCTACATGAAAGGTGCTAGTAGGTCTCTAAAGCTACAGTCTTCCTCCTTCACTCCCTGGAGCAAAGTACTTGCACTTGGTCTATGTGGTGATGTATTGCATATTTAATAAAAATAGTCTAAAATATTGGAAAACAGAGCCAAGGTGAGGGAGTGGTGACCTGTGCCTTTAATCACTCAGGAGGCAGCAGGCCTAAAAGAGCCAGTGAGGCACACACTTTTAATCCTAGCTCTAGGAAAGTTGAATAAGGAAGTGAGATGGCTGGAGAAAGAGGGGGGTGGGAGAGAGAGAGAGAGGGAGAGAAAGAGGGAGAGAGGGAGGGGGTTCACTTTCCCTGCCTTCCCTTTTCAGCTGAGGATGGAGAGAGGTTTGGGGTTGGAAGATTCATGGAGACAGGCCTGAGGAGCTGGCTGCGTAGAAAGTGGCCGTGGTTTGCTTCTCTGTCTCTCTGATATTTCAGCTTTTCCCTAATATCTGGCTTTGGGTTTGTATTATAATACCAAATAGAATTCCTGCAGTAGGTATGTGCAGAATCACTGGATGAGAACACCAAGACCTATCTCACTGGGGGTGTGAGGCTGTGTGGAGGAGCCTCAACATCTCCTTTTGGGAGAGATTTTCTACTTGCAACCCAGATGTCCCTACTAGCAAATGGAGGTGTTTGAATTGCCATCCAGAAACTTCTAGAACAGAAGGGTCATAGACAGGAGGCCTAACCACCCTGTTCTGCTGAACTCAAGCTTTGGGAGAGAGAGCTGTGTCATCATTATGAGATTATTAATGTGTGACATCATCAAGAGCATTGTGCTGCATCTCGAAGGTTCCACACAGAACGAAGCATGTGTGTGTAGAGCTGCAGAGGCTGTAGCAGACAGCGGCAAAGGAATGACTGCGGTCAGCAGGGAACAGCTGTGCCTAAGCTCCCTCTGGAAGTGGCTTTGATGACAGGGCTGAGGAGAAGGTTTCCAGTCCCTAGACAGCCGTGAGAGTAGACAGAACCCACTGCCTTGACAGAGGCGGGAGAGGGCCGCTTCCATCAACTGCAGGTCATGTTGCTCCCTGCCCGCCCGCCCTTTGCCATTTACTGAAACTGAACCTTCAGCCATGCTGCAGGGGATCTGCCAACATGAATGGCTACTAGACTGAGAGCCCCCTTTGTGCCCAAGGACCCAACTAGTCTATGAATGTGGAAGGGAACCCATCCAAGATTCTGAATGAGTGAGTCTCGAGTATGCACCACCATGAGCACAAAATGCCTCATTGTGCTGGTTCATTAGAGGTGTCCCTTGTTACATTTCAGGAAACACTTGAAGCCACAGAGCTATTTCTCTTTCAAACATACTGACTCCACAAATGTGAGGGAAAAAGCACACACAGCTCATGAACCCACAGCAAGCCCAAGTGCTCTGAGAAGTTAGTCAAAACCTAGGAGAGAACTGTTACCATGAGCCTGGATCCATCAGCATAGCTCAGCCTGGCAGCTGCAAAGGCAAACCACCCCCAAACCACGGCCCTCCAGGAAAGCTATCCAAAGCCAAGGCAGGGGAGGGGTGGGGAGCGGTGGTTGGGGGTGTTAAAAGCGCTTGGTGCTCTTCCAGGACCCAGGTTCAGTTCCCAGTATCTGTTAACAGTTTGAAATCTGGTTCTAGGAGACCTGTTAGCTTCTTGTGGCCTCCAAGGGCACCAGGCACATACACAGTGTACATACATACATGCAAACAAAACACGCATACACATAACATAAAAATAAACAAAGCTTTAAAAAAACAGTATCTAGTATTTGAGCTAAGAAAAAAAGATTTTTATATTTGGTGAAACATTCTGAACAGAGAAAAAAAAATGGAGCTTTTTCCTAGTTGGTCCTAGGATGAGGGTCTAATTCCTAAACTCACATTGGAAGGAATAAAGGATGGAAGGGGTAGCTATTTTCCAACTTATCTCTGGAACTCTATTTTTTCAGATCTATTTCTAATGTGTATTAATGTACTCCTAACATGTTTAGTGACACACAAACTTTACCCCAAGTCTACCCACTCCTATGACGGCTGATGACCTGAGATGAAGCGTGCATTGAGGAGACTAATGGGTTAGGTTCACGACCACAGATCTCATGTGAGAGACACAGAACAGCCATGTTCTCACAAGGGTCTGGCCGGAGTTTACTGACGGCTTGAGTGTGGATGTCGTAGCCAGTCCACACCGGGGATTGGGAAGGCAGCTGTCTGTCTGCACAGGTCTGAGAATACTCTGTTATGAGCTGTGCATAAAGTGACAACATCTATTCCCTTCAGAGTGCACTCCGTAAGCTCATTGATGACGTGTGGAGAAGTCCAGGTCCCACCTCAGAGAGAAAAAGGAGCATTTGCAAACACCCAGACATAACTGTCAACCAGAAGGTTCTGGTAAACCTACCAGGAGGAGAGCAAGCATCCGCAGGAGACTGGACAAACGTGGAGCGCCGTTTGGTGGGCATGGGCAAAGCCATTTTCTGTTCTTTGTGCTTTGCCAGAGCAGCCTGAACCGCTTCTGTGTGGATATCTGAAAAGACAAACATAGGGATTGACTTGCCCTTGTGCTGGATGGTGACCTCTGAGGAATGAACTGTTGGTCCTAAAACTGCCAAGGGGGCAGGCAATGGTGATACACACCTGTAATGCCAGTGTTCGGGAGGCAGAGGCCAGCCTGGGCTACAAAGAAAGTTCCAGGACAGACAGGGCTGTCTCAAAAAAATACCCCCCCTCCGCACACACACAAAGCCAAGGGGGAGGCTTAGGTGGTTATTTTGATTCAATTAAGATAAAAATCAAAGATAGACACAAAAGAAGTCAAGGGCAATTTTACAGGGAACACATAGGGCTGATGAGAGCTGCTAACACAGCAGGGCCGGACCAGAGGAGGGATTCCAGCCAGCGCCTGTGCCCAGAGCAAGGCCCTGCCGCAGCCTCTAAGCCTTTCCTTTTCTAACTGTAAGGCTGAATTAGAGCACTTCCAACAAAAGTAGTTCAGGGCAAGCTCAGCTGTCATAAAGAACTCAGCAGAGACGGGTCGGGACCTCCACAGGAACAGGAGGAATGATTCTAATCTAGAGTCACAGGGCACATGTTACACAGTTTCCAGTCTGCACACCAAACAGAACTCTAGCTTTTCCACCCACTACCAACCCTCCCCATCACCATGATTCACTCTGCTCTATAACCTCTTACAAGACATTCAACTTGGACCTGTGGCCTGCACATGCACACACAGGTACATACCCATTCACACAAACGTGCAAACACAAACGTGCACACGCTCCCTCCAACACAAAGGCTGAAGGGAAGCAAGGTCACTCCGCCCACTGGACAGCTCCTTCTTTACCAGGAAGGGCTCCAGCCACATCCTTCTGGGCCTGTCTAGAGCCCCTTCCTTCTTCTGGGGAATTTAAACTCTGACTCAGCAAGTGCAGGACCTCCAGCAGATGTGAGCTAATGACAATGGGGAGTTAATGAAAGGGGGAGATTCTGAACTTCAAGTGAGATCCCGAGTTCTCTCCCTTCCTAGCGGTTCCTTGGCTATCTATTTCCTTCAGTGCCCTACACCATCTAAGGTAGCCCGAACTGGCGTCTGCTCAAGCAACTAAAACACCCCTGCCTAACACAAATAAAAACTCTGACCACAAAACAGTCCCACAGTGTAACTTTAAAGGGCTCCACAGTATTTCACTAAATTAACAGACCGCAGCTAAAGCAATGCTTTTTTGTTTTTCGAGGCAGGGTTTCTCTGTGTAATCCTGGCTATCCTGGAAGTCGCTCTATAGACCAGGTAGACCTCGAACTCACAGAAATCTGCCTGCTTCCAAATCCGGCGTGTGCCACCACCACCCAGCTTGAGTGATCATTTAATATCAAATATTAAGTTGTTTCTATTTTTCTTACTACTGTTGATAGTAAGAATAATTCAACATTTTCACTTTAGGGCACATCTAATTATTTTCTTAATGTTACCTTCAAGGAAAGGGATAGAATCAATAAAAATGTACTTCTTACATATTTACTGTAAGCAAAGGAAATATGTACTTCTTACATATTTCCCTAGAATAAGACTTTTTCTCTTACATAACCACTCTTCATTTCTCAAAACCTGGAAATTTAGCCAGGTGTGCTCTAGGAAGCCTTTTAATCCCAGCACTCAGGAGGCAGCAGCAAATGGATCTATGTAAATAAGTCAGCCAAGGCTACATGGTGAGACCTTGGGAGAGGGATGTTGAGGGGAAACCTCAACATTGATGCATCCATCCTACAGTCTGACCCAAAATCCACATTTCAATATAATAATGTCATGGGTTTCTGCTAGTTTTTCCGGACCTAGAGACACAGCCCTTTACTCACCTGATTTTTTTTTTACCCTCCTATGATCTGGAATGGTATCCTAGGCTTCCTGCCTTTGTCGTTATGCAGTCTGTTTTTATAAAATATCCCTAATGTTGGGCTTTGATATATTCTCATAACTAGATTCAGGTCATATATTCTGACAGGGATACCACAAAGAATGCGTGTTTCTAAAAACATGGTGTCAAGATCTACCTGTCCGTTACTAGTGACAGTAACCTTAAATATTCAGCTAGATGTTGTCTGCTAAATTAATCCATGTGGTGGTGGTGGTAGTGGTTCTTCTTCTTCTTCTTCTTCTTCCTCCTCCTCCTTCCCCTTCCCCATCCTCATCCTCCTTTCCTGAAACAGGGTTTCTCTGTGTAGCCCTGCCTGTCCTGGAACTCACTCTGTAGACCTAGCTGACCTTGAACTTACAAAGAGTGGCCTACCTCTACCTCCCAAGCGCTAGGATTAAAGGCGTGCACACCATGCCTGGCCACTGATGAGTGAAGAATCAGTGCACTCACTGCTTCCTGTCTGTTGGCATCCTGGCTCTTGGATACTTTTCACAAATTGTCCCAGGATCATCAGGGAGTCAACGATACCTTCCCTGTCCCAGGCCTGGCCCTGCACAGCTCTCTGAAGAGTAGTGAACAAGCAGCATTTAGAAACCAGGATCCTGAACTAGTGGCTCTGGTACTATTGGGCCATCTTTTCTAGGGCCTTTCAGGGATCAAGGGAACATAAACGCATGTCCACATCTGTTTCTATCTATGTGTATTAACAAAGAGTCCCAGCGTGTGCATGTCCACATCTGTTTCTACCTATGTGTATTAACAAAGAGTCCCAGATACTCTGATTTCATTCAGTGCTAGAGAATTCTAATTTCCCCCTTCCCACTTGTAACTTCCTTTTAACAATATCCCTAATATTTTATTTCACTCATGGATTTTATAGTATGATTTACAACCGGCCACTTCAAAATTGCTATATCAATTATAAAAATTTCTTCTAAATTGAGCTCAGTATGTCTTTATAATTCTCTTCTTTAGATTGCAAGCATTTACATGAAAAAATCACTGTAATCAAACATCGTTCAGGTCAGTTCTCAGGCTGCACCTCTGCTTAGCATGGCTTCAGTATTCACATGATTTATCTGTCTAGTGTGTATAGGGATAAGCCTACGGTGGTTTGATTGACAAGGACCCCATAGGTTCACATGTTTGAATGCTTGGTCCCTGGATGGTGGAACTGCTTGGGAAGGATTAGAAGGTGTGGCCTTGTTGCAGGAGCTGGGAGTGGGCACTGAAGTTTTAAAAGCCCACATCATTCCCAGTTAGCTCTCTGCTTTGCCACTTTATCCTAAGATGTGAGCTCTTGTTTCTGCTCCTACACCCTGGGTATGGGGGACTTGTCCTCTGAAATAAAAATGTAAATCCTCATAAATGTTTTCTTCTATAAGTTGCCTTGGCTGTGACGTCTCACTAAGACAGAACTGGTGACGGTGTAGAGGTTAAGCCCATCCATTCCTTCCACCCAGGAAATGAACTGAAGTCATCAGGCTTGGCAGTAGGTGCCTTTACCCACTGAAGTAAAAGGAATGTTTATGTTATTTGATCATTTCCCCACCAACTTCTGGCCTTATTTTCCCCTAATTTTTTTTTTTTCATGTAATAGGGAAATCAGATAAAAACTGTCAAGAGGTAAATTATACTGTTTTCTCACAACCATAAAAATTTTATGTGGCCTTTTATTGCACCAGAAAGTCACTCTGTCACTCTCTATATAAAGTCCAGGTGACAGAGAGCCGATGCTTTCCTTTGGTACATGTGTCCTTGTATTGTTCAGCTCTCTAACCCACAGAGGTGAAAGGGAAGACAGGGTGGGCTGGAGACCATCCCTTACCTGTGGGCACCATATTTCAACACTACATGTGTACCCTGGTGATCTGCAACACCAGCTAATACTGTGATATTATATATTTAATAAAAATAAATAGAATATCAGAGGACAGAGCCAAGCCATGAAAGTTAGAGAGTGGTGATCCACGTCTATCCCATTACTGAGGTGGGGGGGTGGGAGCAACCCAGCAGAGATTTTCTGGATTTCTGTGAGTTCAAAGCCTAACAGCCAGGCAGTGGTGGGACACACCTTTAATCCTAGCACTAGGAAAGCTGAACCAGGAATTGAGATAGCTCAGAGGAGGAAAGAAATATAAGGCAGGAGAAGGCAAAAGTTCTTCCTTTTGCCTGTGTGCCAAGTCAGTCTGTGGACTTGTGGAGATAGGACCCTACTTTATTCTGCCTGAGGAGTTGGCTGGGTGAGAATTGGCTGTGTTTTGTTTCCTATCTCTCTGATATTTCAGCTTTTCCCCCAATATCTGTTCCAGGTTTTATTATAATACTAAACAGATGGGGCTGGAGAGATGGCTCAGAGGTTAGGAGCACTGACTGTTCTTCCAGAGGACCTGAGTTCAATTCCCAGCAAAACCACATGGTGGCTCACAACCATCTATGATGAGGTCTGGTGCCCTCTTCTGTAAAACTGTATGCATAATAAATAAGTAAATCTTAAAAAAAAAAAAAAAAAAAATTAAAATAATACTAAACAGAATTTGTGCAATAACATATCACATAGAAAAGACCCTCAGAAGTACACTGGCCTTCAGCTGAACTTGTTATTCTATCCCAATAGTCTGCTGACAGGCATGTATGCCATACAAACTGTTCTAATTATGAGATCACTATCACATAGTTAGTATCTACTTATTTCTCACACTTCTCTGTGTTTAAGCTACTCACCGTTTTTCCAAACAACCTCAAAAGTAAACCTCTCTGGCACTGCAAATGCTATGATAGCCCAGCTCTATGTACCAGAGGGGCAGGAAGATACAATTTCAATCCTATGTTTCACATTATCTGCTTTGATAAATCCTTCAGAATTTGATAGATCTATCAGAATGGCTCAGCCAGCACCAGCATGAAGGTTGCCCTCAGCAGCGTGCACCTCCCCGCCTCTCTTTAGATGCTGCCTTTGTACCCTGGACTGTGTGAAGGACTCTTGAGTTCCATCTGTGCTTCCGCAGAATGTCATGCTGTGCTCAGACCACAGGAAGTGCCCACAGGAAGTACTCCACCTTCTGTAGCATGAAGTGCACTCATACAGAAAAACATGACCCGGAGCACCTGTGCCAGCTACCTTACACAGAGAATTGGACAAAGACAAGAAAAGCTCTCATCTAGATGAATGAGGAAGGTGGTGCTGCCTGCTGATGGTGAAGATTTGTAGTAAGACATGAAGTAATTCACATGGACTGTCACAGCTGAATTTGCTCTCCTGCTTGCAATTACAATACAGGGAGATTCTATGGGTCATTTTGTGGATAATGAGAAAATGAACAGTGGGGATGCTCAGAGGCCAAGCGTTTGTCTGGTATGCGTGAATCCCTATTCCATTCCTACTTCAATCCTAGAATCACCAAAAAGGGGGAAAAAAGTAATTCTACATTACAAAACAATCTAATATACACAGCACTAAGAAAGAACGTTGCAAGATAAACGAGCTGAATAGCAGAGTGAATTTTCCTCTCAAGCTTCTGTACCTGTGAACCTTAACCAGTGTTCAGTCTCCTGTGCGCCAAGATCATAGGTGCACACTAACCACCATGTACATTTTGGATTATTACTTTTAAAAAGCATAGTACCAACTTACTTTGCATTCTGAAATAAAATGATTTTATGTGGCATTTATATTTATCATACTATATTAGTGTTCTCAAGTCAAAATTGCCATATCTTATTAAAATTTTGACACTGTGTTTTTAACAGCGTCCTTAATATTAGAAAAAATACGGTCACTGTCTTGGACAGTGAGTAACCAGTTACAATGAGACAAAGCGCATTCTCACTGACAGAACAGGAGAAAGCAAGTGCTCTCACTTTACAATAGAATGTGAGCGCAAAGCTGACAGAGCCAGGCATCATCCGAGGATATGCCTTTGGGAGGCTTAGACAATCTGTATAACTAAGATCCACACAGCAGGAATCGCAGCATCAGCATCAGGACCAAGAACGGCAGGCCCTTCATGAAAACCCTGACCCAGGGGCTGGAGAGATGGCTCAGTGGTTAAGAGCACCGTCTGCTCTTCAAGAGGACCCGGGTTCGATTCCCAGCACCCACATGGCAGCTAGCAACTGCCTGTAGTTCCAGTTCCAGGTAAACACCAAAGCAAATAAATAAATAAATAAATTTAAAAAAAAAAAAAAAAGAAAAGAAAACCCTGACCCAGACACTGCTGTCAAAGGAGACAGACGCAGTTACTCTGGCCAACCTTCCCACTGGTCAGAACACAGCAGCTGTCCTACCAGGATGTGATGGGTTCAACAGTAAGGTTTCATTTTGATCTCTGGTGAGGAAACCACTTCCCAAGCTCAGTCCTTGCACAAAGCTAACTGTGGATTTCTCTGCCAGCAGCCATGGAAACTGAGTATCATTGTCCAGCTTCACAGGGTGATGCTAACACACCCTGAATGTCCTTTCTTACTTTATTGTTTTATTTGGGGTAGCTAGTTTCTAAAAAGATCAACATCAAAGGTGTTGATGGGCTGACTTCCCACTGTAAGCATCAACTTTGTTTTCTGCGCTGGGAACGTTGTAGAAAGCTGCACCAGCCCTAACAGGAAGAAGAGGTGCTACATCATCCGTATGTTCATGATCCTTTGACTAAGCACCAAGCGCAGATCATGGGATCTAAACTCACCAAATAAGAGCACTGGCTGCTCTCTCAGGAGACCCAGGTTCCATTTTCAGCACCCACATGTCAACTCACAAAAGTCTGTAACTCCAGTTCCAGAGGATCCAACACCCTTTTCTGGCCTTCATGAGCACTATGCACACACATGATGCACAAACACACATGCAGACAAAACACCATACACATAAAATACACCCTGAAAACATAAGCTCTTATAATTATATCTGAAATATTAAGCACAAGGCTATTTAGAGTTGATTATGACTGTTTGAGATGTCACAGGGGCCAACAAGTCTGTGCCAAATAAGAACATCTTTCCAGTCACAATTTCCCGCATGACATTACCAAGCCTTTCTGAGAACCCGCTTCACTCTGCATGGCAAGTTTTACTTCCCTTGGGCTCTTGGGCTGTTTTGCATGTCTCCTCATGACTAGAGACACGGCGGTAGAAGCTACCCTCCCTCATCTCTACAGCTGTGGTTGACTACAGGAAAGGCAGAATTCTAAGACCATTCCATTCTCCAGTGTGCTGAGCTTCCATGGCTATTCAGCTGACCAGGTCCCAATATACAGAAAGTCACCGTGCTGTCTATAATCTACATTCATCTGCCTTTTTATGCCCCTCTTATAACAATACGGCAACTCTCAAAGTTTTTTATAGTTTTGGAGATTTCCTTTTAATGTTATGAAAGTGTTTTTTTTTTTTTAAAGTTGTATTATTATTTATTTTATGTGTATGGGTGTTTTGCCGGATATTCTGGAAGAGAAACAAGTGCTCTTAACCACTGGGACATCTCTCCAGCCCTTCAGAGTTATTTTATTTTTATTTGTGTTTGTGTGTTTGCATTCATACATGTGGATGCCCTTGGAGGCTAGTAAATGGGGTCAGATCCTCTGCAGCGAGGTTTACAGGCTGTTGGAAGACACTTGATAGGAGTGCTGAGACCTAAACGAGGTCTCTGCCACAGCAGAAGTGCCCTAGCCACTGAGCCACAGAGACATACTCCTTTGTGAATCACCTTCCTTCCCCACGTACTGCTCCTCACCAGCTGCCTCTTCCTGGTTTCCTCCCTCCACAAAGTCCCAGTGAGAGAAATACCAATCCGACCATCACTGCATCTGTACCACTGCCCTTGCCTGACTCACACACTACACTTCCTATCAGCTGGCGAATTCTAAAAGAAGTGGCTGAAAATGGCACGGGCTGAAGATCATGACTGGGTTTCTGCAAGAGAGTCACAAACTTCACATTAGCCAATGAGCTCACAAAGCTTTCCTGATCTATAATTGTTATGGACACAGAATGTAGAAAATCACCTTCTTGGTCCCTTAAACTAAGTCTTTTATCATAATTCATTAACATACACATCAAGAAAGAAAGATTAAACCAGGGGAGAAACCAAAATCTCCCAGAAGGCTGGAATAAGAATTTTAAGTGCTCAACTCATTCTGCTCTGGTTATAACACACTGTTGACTGTGAGCTGGCCTCAAAAGGTGATGGTGGTACCTAGGAAACCAAGTTGGATGCGTGGCAACAAACAGGAAGTCTGGCTATGCTCTGCTGCTTCAGCGTTACCTCCTTTCTGATCCACCCTTAAATGCAGCTGTTTTAGCTGGGAGTGGTGGAGCACACCTGTGAGCGCCTGCACCTGAAGGCAGCCTGGGCCACAATTCTCTACTCTCTTCGCTTCTCCAAGGAACCTTCCCAGCCCTGGAGCAGGGAGGTAGTGCTCACTGGAGTGAGTTTCTAGAACAAATAAAGATCTGAGGAGATTTCCGCTTTGCTCTAACTTATAGTACATTTGAGAATGCTCAAGATTTAGCCTTTGGAAACCTTCCCTGCCTGTCTTCACTCCTGGCTGGCCCACGCACTCTGAACAACTTTGGGGCCTACTATCTGGTGCCATTTCCCTAACTAATTCTTGTCTCTGTCATACCTCTGTCATACCTCTATTACCCGATCCTGCAGGACAAGCTGAGTTTCAAGGGAAACTGGCGTGTGTGATCGTCTTGTGGTGGTGACTGAGTATCTCTCATCCTCATCATCCAGTATGTGAAAATATGTGTCTAGTAAAACGCACTCACAGAATGGATTGCTCATCTCTATAACCATGTACATGGCATAAGAAGGGCCTGCTCTATGACCCACCCCTCTACCTACCAGCTATCCCTCTGCCGAGCACAGCACTACCTCCTTTCCCTTGCCAGAAGCACCTTCTGGGTTAGAAGACATCAAGCTGATGAGCTCGCTATGTGAAGTTCGCTCTGTTTTGTTCAAGTCTGTGAGCAACTCTGCAAGCACAGAAGGATTGGCCTCCTTCCTCCACGTGACCCAACCCTCACCTTCTTCTCAGCATTAATTTACGGTGAGGCTGTGCTTGTCTGGCTCCTTTTCTGAAAC
>PVIH01012068.1:19949-65558 GCA_004025045.1 Sigmodon hispidus
GTCCACACTGCCCAGGACACACAGTCCACACTGCCCAGGACACACAGGCCACACTGCCCAGGACACACAGGCCACACTGCCCAGGACACACTGCCCAGGACACACAGTCCACACTGCCCAGGAGACACAGTCCACACTATAGGCAGCAGACTGGCAATCCCTACTCACCTGAGCGGTATCGCTCATCTCTGGCCCCTCCAGCTCTGGTGCGGTGGTACTTGGAAGGACCAGAAGTCTGAGCTACAGTGGGAGCAGGGCTCTGCTTTCTGTCTTTTTGTCCTGCTGAATCAGCTTCTAAAAAGGAAGTTTGGAAGATGGTTAGCCAATGGCAACAGTGGGGAGGTGCTGTGCTCTAAATGCTCATTCTAGCAACATCTAAAGGTAGTAAGGGGTCAAAGGTTAAGGCAGGCACAGAAATTCAATGTGAAGGCCTCAAGCTAAAGCCTTACCTTACAGTTGTGACCATCAATGGGCCGATAAGAAAGAAATAGATAGACAACAAACGTGTTCAAACTGGCCCAGGAAATGGCTAAATGAAACCTCCAACAAGGCTGTGGGTTGTGGGTTTGGCCGCATGGTTTGGGCTTTCTGTAGTGCTGAGGATCAAACTGAGGCTTCACAAAGGTAGGTACGGTTCCACTACTGAGCTAGCCCATGTCTACATTATCTTTTGATATGCTGCATTTGAGAGCACAGGAAAGGGTGGGTATGTTTGAGGACACTCTCCATCTGTGGGCATCTACAGACCCAAGGTGCTCTTCACTGGTTCACGGCGAGAACTGTCACTGAAAGTTCATTAACTGAAAGCATGACACAGATGGCAAACTTTACCCCTATCCTATCTAATAGGATGTGAGTGTCCCATACACAGCCCTTGGGTGGTAAGAATAAGGCAACTGTCAGTTGGGTTCGGGTGAGCTGCAACCCCAGTCCAGCTCACTCTGCTCTCCCCGCCCTCACTGCCAAGGCTGTCCCTTTACTGTTAACATCTCATGCACACACTGACTTTTTAAATGTCTGAGTTTGTAAACCAGTCTTTAAGTCAACCTAAATTTTCAACAGTTCACTTCAAATAAGAGCTGCACAGAATTCCCACTACATTCCCCATATCTTCTGCATTTGTTACTTTTGTTAGTCTTGGACAATGGTCAACAGACTAGCTCCTTGCTTTAAATTAGTCTCCAGGCTCGCCTAGAACCTGTAACCCTCTTGTCTGAGCTTCTTCAGTGCTGAGATTACAAGTGTGTACAACCAAACCAAGCTACACTGATTTTTCCTTTCTTTTGCTTTTTGAGACAGGGATCCTGCTATGTGAGTGAAGCTGGTGTTGAACTACAGATCCTCCTGAATGCTAAGATTTCAAGTGTGACATCATGATGGTTTACAGCCTGTTTTGTTTTTTTTTAAAAAGACTTTATTTATTATATATACAACATTCTGCCTTTACTGTGCCTGTGTGCCAGAAGTGGGCAGGCACTAGATCTCAAGATAGATGGTTGTGGTTCAATTCCATGTGGTTGCTTGGAATTGAACTCAGGACCTCTGGAAGAACAGTGTTCTTAACCTCTGAGCCACCTCTCCAGCCCTACAGCCTGTTTTTACAAACAAATTTAGTGGGGCATATCCAGGAGCAGTCACGTCCAGTGTCTGTGGCTGTGTCCACACTGCCCAGGCAGAAGTGAGTAGCTATGACAGACTCTAGGGTCTTTAAAGCCTAGAATACCACGTGGCCCATTACAGAGCCTTTACCAACCCCATCTACAATAATAGATCAACATTTAAATGCTTGCTCATGCCTGGAAGTAGTTTCATCTTATTTTCTATTCTGCACAATAAGCCTGCAAAGTTGGTCCTGCTGCTGCCGCCCCTTTAACAGAGAGGGGACATGGGCTGGTTGGCTGGAAGTTGCAGAGCCAGAGCACAAACCCTGGCTTGTCTGCCTCTGCGGGTTCTCAAACAAAAGGCTCTAAAGGGACTGCAGGAAATCTCCCAGGACTTTTAAAAGGGAAAGTGATGGGGATTAACGATGGGGTTTGGAGCAGCAATGCTTTGGGATTTAGAGTCAGCAGCTGGGTAAAGAGGAAGAAGCATCCCAATGGCCAACCAAACACCCCAAAACACCACACCATTGCCCACTATGGAGAAGATTCTGCAAAAAGCCACTTGTTAGACAAAGTACTTGAAATACAGTCCAACCAACTTTAAATAGAGAACAAAAAACAGAAAGGAGTTATTTTTATTTCTACAGTCAGATGATATATATATAATCACATTAGCTCACACAAGCTACTTTGTAAATATGCACAGGAAAAATGGTTTGAGGTGGCACACTGATCCTCAAAACATGCTCCTATTGGTCTAGAGGATTTTGTTTGTTTGTTTGTTTAAGGAGGATTTCTTGTGTGTGGAGGGGCCATATAAAACTACAACTGTTATTATCTACCACTGGTTATTTTACTAATCAAACAAACAACATAATAAACTACTCTAAGAAACACGGTGTTTCCAAATTATATAGTTAATAATTCAACTGTTAAAAAGAATGAATGTAAATTCTTACTTAAAAGAGAGATATGGGGCTGGAGAAAGAGCTCAGTGATTAAGAGCACTGACTGTTCTTCCAGAGGACCTGAGTTCAATTCCCAGCATCCACATGGCAGCTAACAACTGTCTGTAATTCCAAATTCTGACACCCAGTTATACATGCAGGCAAAATACCAATTCACATAAAATAAAAATAAATATTTGTTTAAAAAGAGAGAGATATAAAGATTTAAGTATTTTTACTCTTTCTCAGACATGTTTCTGCTTTGTTTCTCAATGTAACTAATTAAAATAAAGAATGATAAAGTAGGCTAAAGAATAAAAACTACCACAAAGCAATGGCAGGCATACATCTGGGGAAAACCTGGAGAGAGCACACAGTCACTCAGGATGAGCTGCTGGTGATCCCAGGCCAAAGAAGGGCATGACACAAGAGCAAGTCTTCTAATGAGATAGGTCAGCTGACAGACATCCAAGGGCACAGCCTACGGACAAATGGACCCAAGAAAAAGCCCACATAGATCTCTACCAAGGAACCAAGTGATGGGAACTCTGTGGTGCTTGTCTCTGTCCCCTCAGGAATCTATTCATCTAAGCCAACCTGACTTCTCTGGTGTCTAAAACCATGACAATCATTTTGTTGTAATTTGTCAGAAATAAACTCAAAAGTTCTATTTACAGTTTCAGTAAGTATGTCCAGCACACAATGGCACAGAAACACAGATCTATGGAGGAACACACTAGACTTACATGTGTAATACACCTGCTTTACTTTGACAAGAGGCTGTCTTAGAAGGATGTAAAAGGAGCCAGGCAAGGCCACCCACACCCATCATTTCAGCACTCAGGAGCTGAGGCAGGAGGACTGCTGTGAGTTTGAGATCTTCCCCAGCTACACAGACAGCTACACTAAGATTCTGTCTCAAAGACAACTAACAAAGCCAGCGAGATGGCTCCATGGCCAAAGGTGCTACCATCAAGCCTCAAAGAGAACTGACTCCAGCAAGTTGTCCTGTGACCTCCACACATTCCATGGCGCTCAGGGGCAGAAAACAGACAGACAGACAGACAGACACACACACACAGAGGTGTGTGCACACTGACTAAATAAATGAATGAACGAATGAATGAACAAGTAAACACAAAATAAAGTTAAAACAAAGAGTCCTGCAAACCCCCAGAAGTGCTGACTCCACCGGGGACAGAACAGCTCGCTGGCTCACCTCTGTGAAATGGAAACAGCCACTCACTATGAACTTGATCAACTTGTATTCTAGGAACTGCTGTGAGACAGGCTGGCTCCAGAGAGCTGTGGACAACTACAGACAGTTAAAGCGCTACTGCTGAACATAAAGCTAGGTGTTCATTACAAAACATTCAGAAAATACCTAAGTCTAAGAAAGAAAATCAAAGTAATTTTGATTCTCTTAAACTAAAAGTTATGACCCATTAAAATAAAGCAATGTTCAGTTTCCATGTTCCTGGATGAAAAGTGACTCTTTGAGTAGGGCTCTCGATACTAAACTTGTTATGGTTCTTTCCCTATAGGAACTAGCAGGTTAGCATGCTTCTGAGTGAGGGCAGAGCAGGTCCTGGGTAGGTTACAGGGATGCTGGAGGGTTTGTACACCCAGCTTGTACGTGCACTGATTTATGGGTGGAACTAGGAACAATATACCCCAGGCCTCACCAAGGACGGAGGTATCTGACGGCAGAGAGGGTAGGGAGCATCATCTAACATGCTATGAGCCCAGGGGTTCAGGCAAGTGCTCACCAAAGGTGGAGCATTCCGTGTCCAGTCAGACCTCAGAAATCAATTGGGGAACTATAATACACGTCTCTACGTTTGGGATAAGCGTGCAATTTTACTGCCATGGTAAGGAAAAGTTAAAGGCAGAGGTGTAATTCACTACATGTCGCAACATAGTCAGATAATCTATAAATTAACATGAAAAATTCAGATCTTTTGGTCTGAAAAATATCACCATATATAAGGATTAGATGGAACGTACTGGAATGAAGCACTGAGGAGATACACCACAATTCTCTACCCTTTCACTGTTTAGTTTATAGAAATTAAGGTATTTATAAAATTAAAGCAATTCGGAAGGCATATAAATGCTGTATATAAAAGCTGGGACAGAAGCTGCACCCTCACGAATGGAGCCTAACACTTCAGCACTTCAGTGAGCTGTGCAGAGTAGCCACTAGGGGTCACCATTACATTTAAATGGTGATGGTAGGTTTGATTATGTGTTTTTTGTTTTGTTTTTAAATTCTTCAAAGTACTCTTTAGCAATCAACATGCATATAGTTTATTACACTTTTCAGAAAGATGGCGTCTTGCATGCATCTGCTGTCTGAACACAGAGACAATGACAACCCAGAAAGGAACAATTATTTACTAGTGGAAAACAGCACACAGTTTTCCCACCCAGGAAAACAGGAAAGCCAATTAGTTCAGTTTTTGCCTCTGGCTTTGCCCATGATTTCAGAGACACACTCATCAGACGTGTAGGAGTAAGGGTGAACCAGACAGCTCTAAGAGGAACCATGGCACCAAGCACTCGAATTTCTAAAGGGGACTAGAGCACCAGCTAATGGTCATTAGTGTATCATGATCCTTAACTTGGCACACTTCTTATTAACTTCATATGTGCACACATGCATTCTGCCGACCGTCTCCCGTTGCCCTCAATTACCTCCCATCCATCCCTACCAACCCCACCTCAGGTCTTCACACTGTGCTCTGTGCTAAAGGAAAAGATCAGAACTCTGGGCCACAGAACACGGAGTTAAACTTCTATGAGGTTCAGGAAAGATGGAGGACAATGAAAAGGGAACACTGCTGCAGGACCTTGCTGGGCACAGAGGAGGGAAAGCCACTTTATTCCACAGTTTGAACAGGAAACAAAGCATGCCCGGCCAACAGAGGGTTTACACAGAAAGGACAGGGCAGCAATGCTGAAACCAAAAACTTTTCAACTCCCCGTCTGTCTCCCCCTCCTTTCTGTGATGAGACAAGACAAGGCTATATCCAGAACAGGTTAGCCCTGATCAGCCCTCCAACTCAGGATCTTCTTGCCTTGGCCTCCTAAGTGCAGGCATCACAGGCTCCTGAACAACCCCCCCCACACACACACACACACTCTATCCCCACAGTAACAGCAGCAGACACTATTAACAAAGCAGGAGGTCCATCACAGAGCTGCCTTCAGAAGAATGACAAACTGACCCCAGCCCTTACACAGGGCTGCTGCCCTCTTCCTGACCCTGTTAAGGATGAATAAAGGTGTCTGAGTCCTTCAGTGCTTGTGCTGAGAAGACACCAGGACTCACTGAGAGCCTCACATCTGTGGAAGGGCCTATGAGTATTGGGTTCCAAACCTGAGAAGTGGGTGGATTCTGGGAAGGAAGGGGGTCCACAGTCCTGGTCTATTAAGAGTTAAGTGCCTAGACTGACCCTAACCCACAGATTTTTCTGGGCCACAGGACACCAGGAAAGAGGCTGTGCCAGAGACTGAGGGGATACTTCCGGGGACTCCACCCTAGGAGTTTAAGAGGAATAGGCTCCACCTTCAAAATGCAACAGAAAGGCTGAAGAGAAGCAGGTGAGCATCATGGCCCGCAACACAGCATCCAGGGAAGAGAATGGCTTCCAGGCTCTTCCCTGGATGTGGGGCTGGACCACTTCTGCTGCCCCCTACATCCTGGGCTCCTGGACACGTCAGGGGGTAAGAAACCAAGAGGAAGGGACTGGCCTTCCTTCTGATAAGATATATGGGGCAGCTACAATGATGTGTGCCCAGCCATGGCAATTCCCATCGTACTCATGCCCACACAAAGAGCACAGGACCTGGGGCTGAAGCTGCAGTCTCTCCATCAAGCAGCCTTACCTGCAAAAAAGCTTCTAAATCAAAATGAGACAGACAGAATGACTCCACAGCAGGTAGTCCTGCCTCTCAGAGGCACATACAGGCCCACCTAATCACACTCCAAGACACTGCCCCTGTTCAGTAAACTGGATTCACCCAGTCCCTCTGAGTCTCTCCAGCACGCCTTTAAGAACTCTCACACACTGGGTACTTTGATCTTTGGCACCCTGTCTAGTGACAGCCTTTCCAAGCCATCAACAGTACAGAGGCTGAGGGAGCTGCTCTCCTTTTCTATGCTTCAGAAGTAATGGGCTTTGGTCTTTTACACCAAGGCTCCTGACAAGAAACTAAAATCTGAAATCTTGCTAGTCTCTTTACATCTATCGATTAAAAAAAAAAAAAAGGAGATGTCAATATAAAGATTGGGACATGGGTTAAAGGTCAAGACTAAAACTCCTATTTACTGAGGTTAGGGCATTTCAGTGGGTGAAGCTTCTGTCTGTAAGCCACCACGGATAAGTGGTGAAGGGGCGCTGGGATGGTCCTTCGAGGCTGAGCTTGGTGTGAGCAGTAGCAAATGACAACAAAGGGAGAGTGTGTCTGGAGGTGGATGGTTCACCCAAGGCTGGCTGTCCTCTCATCTCCTTATGTGAGCTGAGCACCCTTTCACATTCATGTACATGGGGGCGGAGGTAGGTGTGCACCAAGCCCATCTACCAATATATACAAAGTTACATGTTTTATGAAAAATAAACCGTGACTCCTTTCATATTCTTAGAGGAAGTAGATGAGGAAAATAGTATTCCAGACTCTTCTTGACAGTCTGGGGGGGTGGGGGTGGGGGGCTAACAATAAAGCTTTTCCTTTGTCTTCACAACATAGTGCTATAAACATTGAACAGCCTTGAGGCCAGACAGGCTGCAGAAGACCTATGATGACAGACCGGCCTGGGGAGTGTGAGCGCTGTGGAGCGGCTGCCTGTGTGCAGGGCACTTGGAGCAACTAACACCCAACAGCACAATGGCACCACCCCAGCTTGACTAGAGAAGGTCACTACACAACCATGTTCCCAAACAGTTATGTCTTATCCCTAGGAAGGTGGCGGGGTGTGTGTGAGAGAGAGTGTTGATCTGCAGGCCAAGGAGTATGTAAAAGGTGAGATCAGCTGGTCCACATAGTGAGTTGCAGGCTAGCTAAGGCTATCTAGTGAGACCCTGTCTCAAAGGGAAAAAAGGAAGAAAGGAGAGAGGGGGAGGGGAGGAAGAAGGTGGGGGGCTCCCATTCTGACTGAGACACAGACACAATGAAATGGAGCTGACAGAAGAAGAAATTAATTAAATACATAATATGTGAGACAATATCCACACGGTGACAGAGGAACTTCTTCACCAGGGCCATCAACAGCTGCTGTGGTGACACACTATCACAAAGGTCTGGGATCTGAGGGAGGAACCACAATTCTTCAAGGGCAGTTTCTAATTAATTAATAAGTTTTACAATGCTGGGAACTGAACTTGCAGCCCCATACATATGAAGTAAGTTCTCCACTACTAAACCACACCCCCACACCCTTTCATTTCAAGGCAAAGTTGCCTAAGATACCTGGCCTATTCTTGAACTCACTCTGTAGCCCAGGGAGGACTTCAGGGCTGCGTCCCTGGACCACACTTGGTCTCAGGGACATTTTAAGCAGCAATGACCTGTCAAAGCAAAAGGTATAGGACATGCATGGCTCTTCTCAGACCAGCCTGAGGGAGGCTGTCAGCTTGCTAGTGAACAGCTAGGCTGAGGAACCAAGAGAGGAGGCCTTGTGCAATCTCTTCTGTAAGGACCTCATATTCACTACGTGGACAATGATCACCTCAAACTCCTGGTCCACCAGCCTTGACCTTACATGCTAGGGTTACAGGCATGTGCCAAAACACCCCCAACCCTGAGACCTTAAAAAAAATATATATATATCTTTGTGAAGATCCAGAACAATCCTATAGAAGTGTTGGGCTGAGAGGCTGGAGACCGCTCAGTGGTTAAGAGCACTGGCTCTACATTTGATCTCTGACCCACATTTGGTTCCTAATACCCATATCCAGTGGCTTCACTACTGCCTGTAACTCCAGTTCTAGGGGACCTGTCACCCTCTTCTTGCCTTTCATACACAACAAACATACAGAGAGAGACATAAATAATAAAAATTAAAGACATTTTGAAAAGAAAGAAAATATTGGGATGAAGACTTCGGACTCAACATGCAAGATGAACACTCGCATTTATGCCCAGTCTTTTCAAAATGCCTTAGAGGACAAGGGTCAGCCTAGTGCAGGAGACAAAGGTACAGACAGAACTGATGTACTAACAAACAAAAGCAAAATGTTGTCTAAGAAAAGGCATATAATCACAGTAAACCACATGGCTTAGCTGTGGTGGTTACATAATTAAGAACACCTCCCTGAGAAAACACACACACACACACACACACACACACACACACACACACACACACACACACTTCTAATACTGGGTATTTGTAGATGTGGGCTGTTAAGGAAAGGGAAGGGGCGGGGCCTGGTATGCCTGTGGTCAGGGAGGAAGGTGACAGACACTGTCTGTTTCCCCAGCATTAAAGACTGACCTTGGCTTGCTCTTAATTACTGAGCTGTATCTCTAGCTTATTTTCTGTTGTTGTTGGGTTTTTTTTTTTCCTTAATACTTTATTTTTGAAATAGTAAACTGATCACACTAGCCTTGAACTTGTAATTTGGCCTCAGCCTCCTGGTTATCTGGGATTACAGGTTTGTATCACCAGGCTGAAATTAATCTGTTATAAAAGGAAATGAAGAAATAGTATTTCAAGTTGATTAAAGCTGAGGAAAAAATTTTTAAAAATACTATTCAGAATACAGAGTAACTATCAAAGACTACAGAAAAGACTAGAAGACACTGTCCCTAAGGGAGAGCAGCAGGCCACTGGCATCTTCATTGCTGCTGAAAAGCCTATTTAAAAGATGAACTAATTTCATTTAAAAATAAAATTTGATGGGTATGTATCTTAGCAGTAGGGCACTTGTGTGGAATGTCCCATGACTTCAAGTTCACCCTTAGCTTATCTTAAATAAAAGTAGAAAGAGGGAGAGGCATTAAGCCCAGCCTGGAACCCAAGGACTCAGGACTGATGAAAGCGTGAAACAGATGGGACACAGAAAGATCCTGTGCTGTGGGATGATGCTCCTGTACACTGTAAAGACTTCTCCTTCATATTGGCTCAATAAAGTGAGGATTAGCCAGTAGTCAGGTAGGAAATAGAGGCAGGGTGATTCTAGGAGAATTCTGGGAAGAGGAAAGGCAGAGACAACCGCCAGCCAGACCCAGAGGAAGCAAGATGAGAATGCTGGACTGAGAAAAAGGTACCGAGCCACATGGCTAAACATAGGTAAGAATTATGGGACAATGCTTTTAAAAAAAGATTTGTTTATTATGTATATAATGTTCTGCCTGTGTGCCAGAAGAGGGCACCAGATCTTACTACAGATGGTTGTGAGCCACCATGTGGTTGCTGGGAAATGAACTCAAGACCTCTGGAAGAGCAGCCAGTACTCTTGACCTCTGAGCTATTTCTCCAGCCCTTATGGGACAATTTAAGTGTTAATACTGGATAGTCATATGCTTGAGCTCCTGGTTCAGCAGTTACTATAATATTAAGTCTCCGAGTCAATTATTTGGAAAGTAGCTGCTGGGTATTTGGGAATTGTTGGAGGGATAGAAACCTCTGACTACAATCCTGTGGCAACAGTGAATAGAAAAATTAACTGAAAACAGAAATGTTTGGGGGTCTCAGGACCCTGAATGGGGCATGGCCAGCCCCGATTGAGGACCTGGGGCACACTGACCTTCATTCCTGTTTGTCCCTGCATTCTCAGGAGAGGTCTGACTCCATCACACAGCGTGGAACAGTTCCACTCTCCAAGAATTGTCTTAAGGTTCAATTTGTATCAGTAAGTGTTTATATAACCCCTTAATAGATATTAATCCTTTATATGATCAATTGCAAGTAAATAATTCTGCAATACAACTCCATGAAGTTGTCCTCTGATCTCTACATGTATGCCGAGGCACATGTATCCACTCAGACACAAATAGTAACAATAAATTAAATCTAGAACAATGCAGTTCAGACAAGGAAAGCAGACTGCCTAGAACCTCTGTGAAAGCCAGAGCCAGTCTGTGAGCTCTAGGCAGAAGCAATAGAGACTCAGAAAGGCAAGTCACCACTGGGCTTGCCCAGCACTGCCATCTTGGTGTCCCCAACAGCACCTGGAATGCCGCCATTATTCAATAAATATGCACTGTTGTTCTGTTAGCAATGCCTGTGTATTTAAAATAAACTTTTTTTTTCCTCTTAAAGCTATCTGGAACTATTAGATGTTTGCATGAACCCAAAGTGAGACCTTAGGACCAGCAGAGTGAAGCACCCCACACAAATCCTTCCTCCCATTTTCTTGTCCTCCAAAGGCGGGCCACCTTGGCCAAGGGAGGGATGACTTAAAGAGAAATCAGAATGCACATAGTTTGACAATTCAGTTCTTCAGGCCATGCCAGAAAGAGTGTTAAGTTCCTGGCCCCTCTTGGGAGTGTGCTAACTAAGGCACAGGGAAGCTGTGCTCTGAGACCGGCTCTGCAGTCACAGCTCTGTAGACACGTGGCTCTATCTGGGTAGGAGTTGAGAGCTACCAGGAGCCTCACTTATCATGCTGTTCAAAGTGAAAGTGTTCAGGTCTTAACTGAGACTGTAATCTTCATAGAGATGAATCTGTCTCTCTAAAGGACAGCATGGCACTTAATGTCAGAGTTTGGGTTTATTCAAAGGAACAGCACTTAGCTTCAGTGTTGGGGCTCACCTTCCTGCCACACAGGTGACTGGTAAACTAAACCCCAAGATGTTACTGAATTAAATTAAGCTTAATATCAACCCAAATTGTCAACACTTGATTTCCATGACTTATCTTCTAAACATGTGCTTTAGTCTTCTGTTATCCGCTATATTTAGATTGCTGAATTTTCCAATTTTAAAGATCATGTAGCATCTGAAAAAAGATACACACAACACACATGGGTGACTAATGGTGTAACTTGCTAGTAAAGTGTGTAGAAAGGATGGGTGAGAGCCTGGGAACTGAACTCAGATAAAGGGTATATGCACTAACCTGTAACAATACAATGTTGCAGTATAACTCCTGATTTTAAAAGTTATTAGTGGTAAATGTTACTTTCCCATTATACTGAAGTAGCCACCTTCATAAGAAGCTCTGGGCATGGAGAGATGGCTCAGTAGATAAAAACACTGACTGCTCTCTCCGATTTGATTTGATTTGATTTGTGGTGGGTTTGAATCTTACACCATCTCACACCATCTCAAAACCATCCTTCACTCAACTTCCAGGGGAATCTGATGCCCTCTTCTGGCCTCTATGGGCAGTGCACACATATGGTGCACAAACAAAGAGGCAAAAATCACACAAACATAGAATGAAAATAAATTTAATAGAAGCAACAAAAGCAGTAACAGCAGAGGCATCTCTCTAGAAGTGAGCAAAAAGAAGTCAGTAGCCCTAACCCTAACCCTAACCCCTAACCCTAACCCTAACCCTAACCCCTAACCCTAACCCTAACCCCTAACCCTAAGTCTGGGAGGAGTGGCTAGATTTGTAAGGAAGAAGCCTACCAAAATCATTACACTGTCACTTTAAAAAAATAGAGCGAAAAGCCATTTTCAAAATCTACAGTTCTGTGGGGTAAAAATACACAAAGAGGTGATGTCTTTTTTTTTTTTTTTGATACAGAATTTTATTATATAGTCTCCCCAGCCCTTAACCTATACTTCTGAGAAAGACAGATTCAAGAACATAAGGAGGATAAACAGAAATTGCGAGAATTTAATAGTACTATCCTCACTAAGGACCCAGTCCTAACAGTGGAATAGAAGAACGCTGATCTTGAAGAGTAAGAATGGAAGGAACAGTAAATAAATGATCAGTAAGTCCATAAAGCAGGAACAGCAGATAACTGAGAGGCAGGCAGATATTAAAATAGAACACGGGAATTGGTGGTAACCAACATTAAAGTATTCTAAAGTTCTTATATGCGGAAAATTAAGATACTTAAGAATTAGGTTTATAGATATTTTTAAACTCCCCAAATTAGGTCTTGCTGAGGTAGCCAAGTGCTCTGAACTCCTGCCTAGCCCCAGAAAACAGTAACAGCTTTGAAAAATTTAAAATCAAACTTGACAGAACGACAGCCAAGTGCCACAGTGACCGATGCTTCCATACAGAAGCCATGAGACACAGGTACCTGGATACACTTCCTGTCCCCACTGACAAGCCAGCAGACAACAGTGAGTGAGAACAAGTCATGCACACAATGTGATAGTTTGAGCCAAGGGACTGTCACAACACTCACAGAAGCATTACGGAGACTCGGTACAGCTTCCCTTTGTACAGGCATGTTCTCTGAGCACAGTGAAGTTAAGAACCACTTAGGAAATAAGGCAGACAATCTAAGAGTACAACCCAGGAAATTCTGTAAAAGTTCATGAACCAACTTAACACAAACAAAACATTACAAAAGGAACCTGAAAACAATAAATCAGACAATAAAGCGTGTTCTTTGAAAAGACAAACACCTGGGAAGACTTGGTGGGAGTGGGAAAATGGCAAACAATACAGGCAAGCAGAGACTTCAGGGAACTCTGAACAGTGCAGGAAGCCTGAGGTGTAAATACAAGGGGTTTTCTAGAAAAATTAAGTATCCCAAAACTGGCTCAAAAAGGAATCGAAAACTGATGACTTGGTAACTTAAGAGTGGAGATAAAGACTGGGGGACAACTTGCAAGTTCTCTTCGTCCAGCACCGGTTCCCTGGGCCAACCTGATAACCCAGATGCAGCTGCTAAGTTTAATTTGCTAGACATTGCTGTAGTGAGAGAGAAGGGGACCTAGATTCATTTCCTGTCCTGTGATAAAACACCCTGATAAACTCAGGAGAACAGGTTTATGCTGTGGGACAATGACTTGTACACTGTATAGACTTGTCACTTATATTGGTTTAATAAAACGCTGATTGGCCAATAGCTAGGCAGGAAGTATAGGTGGGGTGACCAGACGAGGAGAATTCTGGAGAAAGGAAAGGCAGAGACACAGTTGCCAGTCAGATGAAGAGGAAGCAGGAAGAGAATGCCTTACTAAGCAAAGGTTCCAAGACACATGGCTAAACACAGACAGGAATTATGGGTTAATTTAAATCTAAGAACTAGTTAGTAATGTGCTTGGCCTGCTAGACCAGCATTTACTATAATATTAAGCCTTCCAGTCAACTATTTGGGAAGCAGCTGCTGGGTACTTGGGAGTTGTTGGTGGGACAGAAACCTCTGGCTATTGGTTTACTTAAGCTCACAGTTCCAGGGCACAGTCCATCACTGTGGGGAATAAGGCAGGAACCTAAAATAGCTCTTGACATGTCCACAGTCAAGAGCAGAGAGAGAATGCTTCTAACACATAGCTCAGTTTTCTACCCTTGGATAATCTAGGACTCAAACCCAAAGAATGGTGTGGCCCACAGTGAGCTGACTCCTCCCTCATCAATTAACACATCCAAGATAATCCCCACAGACTTGCCCACATGCCAACCTGATGTAGATAACCCATCTGTCAAATTAACAAAACCTGTGTGCACACGCGTCTGTGTGTGTGTGGTGTGTATGTCTGTCTGCCTGTGTGTGTAGGTGTGTGTGCCTGTGCGTATGCATGTGTGGTGGTGGTGTAGGGTAACAAATTTGAAACAGTTGTAATAGAAATGACTTTAAATGGATTATATAAGAAGGCAGGGGCAGGGGCTGGAGAGATGGCTCAGCGGTTAAGAGCACCGTCTGCTCTTCCAGAGGACCCGGGTTCGATTCCCAGCACCCACACGGCAGCTAACAACTGTCGGTAGTTCCAGTTCCAGGCAAAACACCAAGGCAAAATAAATAAATAAGTAAAGTTAAAAAATAAAAAAATTAAAAATTAAAAAAAAAAAAAGAAGGCAGGGGCAGGTGGATCTCTGTGAGTTCTAGACTGGCCTGGTCTACATAGTGAGACCCAGTCTCAAAACAGAGAAGGAAGAAGAGAACACAGTTGGATCTATGGATGGGGGCTCCAGAAAGAATCTGGGTTCTCATTCACATTTGGGAGTGGCCAGTATTCAAATGATAAAGCCACACATGTGGCTGGAATAATCTAGAGATATAGTCTATTGGCTTTCAAACTCTGGTCACTGGACCAGCAATCTAAGCATTATCTGGAAATCCAGCAGAAATGTAAATGTTCAGGTTCCGCCCTACACCTACAAAGTCAGAAATCCAGACTGCAATCTATAAATTAGATTTATTTATAATCTACTTCAGAACCCACCAACTTCAGGGCCTTAAGAAGCTATGGGGTGGGGTCTTGTAAGAATTCCAACATTCACCAGGTATCATGCACAACTTTTATCCCAGCACTTAGGAGGCAGAGGCATCATGTGAGTTTAAGGCCAGCTTGGTCTACAACATATTGAGTTTCAGGACAGTCAAAGCTACACAGAGAGATTTTTTTTTTTTTTTTTTTTTTGTGTGTGTGTGTGTGTGTGTGTGTGTGTGTGTGTGTGTGGCCTGCCTTCCTGTTTGTATGTTTATACACTATGTTCAGTCAGTGCCCTCAGAGGCCAGAGGACGGTGTTGGATTCCCTGGGCTGAGTTACAAACCACTGTGAACTGTCTTGTGAATACTGGGAATTGAACCTGGGCCCTCCAAAAGAGCAGCCTCTTAACTGCTGAGCCCTGTCTCCTAACAGGTGTAATGGGATGGCTTCTAGCTCCTTCATGGGGTCATCTGCGACAGAATTCTACAGAAAGATGTGCACACACTCTTGGTCCTTGCTAAGGAGTCATCGACTTATGATTTGGCTCCCCATATAGGTCTCTGCCTGTAGAGCAAGACTGTGCTGACAATACAGATTTCTCACTATAAATTCATATACTGGACTTGGAGGATCCCGTCTCTGCGTCACAGTCACTGGGTTTACAGGGGACCCTGGAAGGAATGTAACCTCCACCTTCAAGCCTGCACGCCAGGCACTCCGTCCACTGCACCATGCACAGTCTCTCCCTTCTCCTGCTGTGTTTCTAGACTTTCAGAGCATAGGCCAGGTTCTTAGCTAAATGATAAACGACAACAACACTCCAGTCTCCCTACCCATCATGCACCACCCTACCCATCATGCACCACCCTACCCATCATGCACCACCCTACCCATCATGCACCACGGCAAACGCTGGCTTTTCATTAGCTGCTTACTGACAATGTCTACCTCTCCTCTCAATTACTTCTACACCCTTCTGTTCATAAGTTATTTTAAAATTGACTAGCTTTTGTAGGAAAGGTACCATTGGGTCTCTGCATCTGTACATTCCACATCCACGAATTCAATTAGCCTTGGACAAGCAAATCATTGGAGGAAGAGGCCATCTACACAAAAAACGTGCAAACTCGTCCTTCTTGCCGTCGCCCTCTAAGTAACATGGTACAGCATTCACATTGTGGTCGGCGTCAGAAGTAAGCAAGAAATGGTAAAGCATATGGCAAGACGTATATAGATCACAGCCAGACACAAATAGAATATGCCGTTTTCTGTGAGAGCCTCAAACATATGCAGATTCTGGTAACTACAAGGGACCCTAGAACCAGTTCCCTGCAGATGCTGTGGGACAATGGAGGGAATGTTTATTTATTCTATTATTCATTCAGCAAATATTCACAGATTATAACTCTGTGCCACATTTAGTCCAAGCATGGGAGGCACAAAACTTCATGGTATTTATAACTGAGCAACTAGCTTTATAAAGAACAGAGTTGTAGAAACAGATTTTGATTATAAAGGGAAATTAAAAATAAAAATTGTTTTTAGTAAGTCTGATTAAAGCAGCACCTACCTATCAAATGAAATGCTGGGCAGACTTTAAGCTGGGTGTGGCAGCACGTACCTTTAGTCTCAGCCCTTGGGAGGCAGAGACAAGGGGATCTTTAGGAGGCCAGACTGCTGGCCTACACAGCAAGCTCAGGCCAGCCAAGAATACTTAATAAGACTTTGTCTTAAAAAACAAAAACAACCCTCTTGGGGCTGGCGGGCTGGCTCTGAGGTTGAGAGAGCATGTTGATCTTGTGCTCTTACAGAGGACCTGGGTGTGATTTCCAGCACCCACATGGTGGCTCACAAGGGTTTGAAACTTGGGACCTGAAGCGCTCCTCTGACTTTCACGGGCACCAGGCACACTTGGTGGTGCACAGACATTGAAGCATGCAAAACATTCATACACAAAACATCACTAAATAAGTAAATCATTTTGTTTTTTAAAAAATAAAAATATAAACCTGATTCCGAGCTGGCATGATGACTCACCAAGTGAAACTGACAGCCCAAGCTCAGGTCTCAGGAGGAAGGGTGCCACTCCAGCTGCTCTCCAGCACCATGTACAGAGGCGCCTCGCCTTGGGGCAGGAAGAGCAGCCGGAGTTAAGCACAGGGTCTCCAGACTGTCAGACATGTAAGGACTGGGCAGTCCCTTCAAGTAGTAACGAGGATGTAGACTGACTCTCAGGAATCGGGGGTCCTTGTCCCCAGCACAGGATCAGGCGTCAGTCTTCTCTCCTTGCCTAGCTCTCCTTCTTCCTCTCTATCACTACCAAAATCTGCACGTGCGGGGCTGGAGAGATGGTTCAGCGGTTAAGAGCACCGTCTGCTCTTCCAGAGGACCCAGGTTCGATTCCCAGCACCCACATGGCAACTAACAACTGTAGCTCCAGTTCCAGGCAAACACCAAGGCAAATAAATAAATAAATTATAAAAAAAAAAAATCTGCACGTGCTCACATCCACACTCACCCACCCACCCCCACATGCACCCACGCACTGACATATATAAAATGCAGTTTTCCACAGTCTGGAATGTCCTGTTCTCTAGGTAAATTATGTAGTGACACCAGGTGTCTTTAAAGTGCCCTGCTGAGAATCTGCTCCTGCCTCTGTTTCTCTTCTCTTTTGCCCCCCCCCAATAAATGACAAACATCTACTGAGACAGTATTTTTTTGGTGTGATAACACGGTACCTTGGGTCTGTGGACTGTAAGGAGACAGCAGTTTGGCTCTCTTCTTTTCATAGCCTTTCTGTGTGATGTCCCCTAAAATAGTAAGAAACAGAAATAGGTTATGCAGTATCCTTATTATGTGGCTGTTCACTGTAAAAAGAAAATTAATAACAGAGTGTTACAAAAGTACCACATATAGAATGAAGTCTTAAACATATGAGTCTTTGACAAGACTTCATAAAGTGTGACTTCCCAAAGGCCTGTCTCCTCAGCCTTGCACAGCAACTCACCACATACGGTGACGGAGACTCCCTGCCACCCATCAGCACCCCTCACCTCCTTGGTATTTAAGATGCACCAAAAATGGAATGACACACAGGCGCTTGATATGTGAAAGGGGATTTACAGGGCCAGAAACTAACATGGGAATGCCCACAACCCTCTCCTTGACTCACTAGTTTATATTATTTATGGACATGATTGTTCTTTTCTATAAGGTTAAATAAAATGCACAAATGAAGTACACACATATAGATACCATAGAGTATGCTGATAAACAGAAAAGGTGGATGGGCGGTAAGCTGAGTGGGACAGGAACCACCAGGCCGAAAAGGCACTCAAAGGAACATAAATGCTGCCAAGCCGTGACAAAAAATACACATAGTGAAATACACTCAGCGTAAGAACATTTTTCTAAAATAATAATTTTTTAATCAGAAAGTTTATTTAAAATGAAGTTTTACATATAACTCAATGCATAAAAACAAAAAAGTTTTTAAGTAGCATAAAAGATAATTTGAGCATACAGCTTTCAGGCATTTTCTTTTTGTTATTATTTATTTATTTATTTTTTATTTGTGTGCATTGGTATTTTGCCTACATGTATGCCAGATCTTGAAATTACACACAGTTGTCAGTTGCCATGTGGATGCTGGGAACTGAACTCAGAACCTCTGGAAGAGCAGTCAGTGCTCTTAACCACTGAGCCATCTCTTCAGCCCCACAACTTACAGGTATTTTTCTAAAGACTTTTTATTTATATATTTGTGTATATACACAGCAGCAGGAGGCTGTGGGATTTCAGAAGTTCTGGGCATTTACAGAAATAGGCACCAGGATCTGAACCCCAAGCCCCATTCTGCAGACCAAGTACTCCTAAGGACAGAGCATCTCTATAATCTCAGCATTGTTTTAACTTTGTGACAAAGGCTTGCTATACAACATGGGTTAGATTCAAATTGTAGTCTTGCCTCATGAGTGCTTAGTCACATTTTTTTTTAACATTTTTTTTTAAACTTTATTCATTTATTTATTTATTTGCCTTGGTGTTTGCCTGGAACTGGAACTACAGACAGTTGTTAGCTGCCATGTGGGTGCTGGGAGTCGAACCTGGGTCCTCTGGAAGAGCAGACGGTGCTCTTAACCGCTGAGCCATCTCTCCAGCCCCGCTTAGTCACATTTTTAACATTTACTAATGTTAAGAGAGAATTTGATGTCAGAAGCTGATGCATGTCTGCTGTTGCTGGCTAGCTTCAGCGCACCAGATAAATGGGGAGGGGCAGGAGGCATATTCAAGACAAATTAGATGACACAGCCTGCTATAGAGATAAAGGTATGAAAAGAAGCAAATGAATTAAAGAGAATGTAAAGAAATAACCAAGTGGGAGGAGAAACACTGGGTTAGAGTCCTTGACTGGTTCCTGGCTTGAGTGACCAGGTGAATGACAGTGCTTCCTGCTGACAGTAAAGCAGCTAAGCTACAGTGCTGTGGGATGATGCTCCTGTACACCGTAAAGGTTTGTCACTTGTACTGGTTTAATAAATGCTGATTGGCCAGTAGCCAGGCAGCAAGTATAGGCAGGGAGACCAGACTAGGAGAATTCTGGGAAGAGAAAAGGCACCAAGCCACATAGCTAAACATAGATAAGAATTATGGGTTAATTTAAGTGTAAGAGCTAGACAGCAATATGCTTGAGCTACTGGCCCATGCGTTTCTATAATATTAAGCCTCCAATCAATTATTTGGGAAGCAGCTGCGAGGAGGAAAAAACGAGCAGAAACTTCCAAATACAGATGGTACCCAACATTTCTTTTTTTTTTTTTTTTTTTTTTAAACTTTATTTATTTGCCTTGGTGTTTGCCTGGAACTGGAACTACAGACAGTTGTTAGCTGCCATGTGGGTGCTGGGAATCGAACCCGGGTCCTCTGGAAGAGCAGACGGTGCTCTTAACCGCTGAGCCATCTCTCCAGCCCCCGGCACCCAACATTTATAACGAGACAAAGAGGTTGAACTTAGTGAGGGTCATGGGACACACAGAGATGCTCCATCACCAGGGACCATACATACCTAAAACTCAAAATCATATGGATTTAGAATCATCAGGACACTAATTTTTTTAAATATTTATTTTTATTTTATTTAAACCCTTTTGAATTGGTGTTTTGTCTGCATGTGTAACTGTGTAAGGGAGTCAGATCTTGAAATTACAGACAGTTGTCAGCTGCCATGTGGATGCTGAGAATTGAACTCGGGTCCTCTGGAAGAACAGCCAGTGCTCTTAACCGCTGAGCCATCTCTCCAACCCCCCAGGATACTACTTTTTTAAAAAAGTTATTTGTCCAAGTTATCTGACAACTTCTATAAAAATTCTGACTTATAAGTTCACATCTATGAACGTATTCAATATTGTATTTATCTACAAACAAAAAACAGTGAAAGAATGCCCCATTCTTGTGTTGAGAAACCTGGAAACGAGCCAGCTGCTGATCAATGACTTTCAGTCTGCAGCAGCAAGGCCCTGGAGTAGAGGTGGGGCCTGTGGCCGTGAGCACTTGGGGCAAAGGACAGGCACATTCTGCAGTGAACAGGAGAGCCACACCACACAGGGCTATCTAGCCTAACTAGCAACAATGCTGAGGCTAAAGGTCCTACTCTAGGCAAGATGCAGGAATCTAAATACAGTTGGAAAGAACAATGTGTAAAATGTGTTCTCCAAAAACAGCAACAGCAGAACAGCAAGAACATGTGACCTGGTCTTATAAAACACCGGAGACTGTAAATCTAAGACCAGGAACCAAGTGAGGTCCCCTACAGAGCAGACTGAAGAAGCAGTTTCTCTTTGACCAAGTTGGACTTTGACAAAATACTATCTCACCGTCCCCATAAGCCGGATACAGAGGCGCACACCTACCATCTAAGCATTTGGGAGGTAGAGGCAGAGGGGTACTGCAAGTTCAAAGCCAGCCTGGTCTCCTTACTGAGTTCTACGTTGACAAGGGCTATCTATATATCAAGTTCCTATCTCAAAATCAAACAAAACTTCTCCCACTAAGAAAGAATAAGGGGAACTGGGGAGACTGTTCAATGGTTACGTTCTCCACTCTACTAAAAAGCTGTAGAGTTCTCAAAACCAACATGCATGTAACTCAAGCTCCGGAGGAATGCTACACTTTGGACTCCATGGGTACATGCACACAGACACATCATTTTTAAAAATTGAATCTATTTATATTTTTTTGAGACATAATGAGAAATAGTGAGGTAGCTCAGTGGATAAAGCACTTGCTGACAAACTGGATGACTCAATCCCTGGTCCTCACACGGGAAGAGAGAACAAACACCAGCAAGTTGCCCTCTGGCCTGTGCATGCCAGCCCACACATACACATTCACACCATTTTTCAAACTGCATGAAAAAGAACAATCATATATGTATATTTGCTAGCATAAGAGGGCCAATTTCTCATAATGGGAAGAAAACAAGCTATATTTTACTTTGTATGGTGTATTCAACTGTTAGAACAACAGTGTCTTTTTAAAAAAATTTATTTAGCTTTATTTATGTGCACTGGTTAAAAAGGTGTCAGCTCTCTGTAACAGGAGTTACAGACAGTTGAGAGCTGCCATGTGGGTGCTGGGAATTGAACCCAGGTCCTCTGGGAGAACAGCCAGTGCTCTAACCATCTCTCCAGCCTGAAAACAATGGTGTCTTTAAACACAACTGTCTTTCTTCTATACCTAGCTTTTCATCTTTGCAGAGGTGGGGCTGGATCCCAGGGCCTCGTGCATGAGGCTAGTCTGCCATGAACTAATGCAATAGTTTTGTTTCCTAATATTCTACCAAAACCATTATTTCAAGAAATTTAAATTTTTCATTTGGATTACATACTAAACTGTGCAAACTAAATCACAAGATCCATCGTTTCTCTAGTAAAATAGTAAGAAGTAAAAATCAAGGCTCTTCCCATCAGCCAATTCAAGAATTCTATAAGTACAAAGCATGTACACAATGTATAGAGGAAGTGGAACCCACTGCACAGGGAACCTTCACACAAACAGGAAACAGTTTTTCACTGTTAAGTAACAAGTTCCCTCATGTCCTTCCCACTCACAAACTCCTCTTCGTCTCCCACTCTCTGGTATGGGGTGGGGCACTCCCATGGGCTTTTCCTGCTAGTGAAAGACCCAGTTTTCCTCAGCACTCAGTCTCCATCACTCATTGTCACTAAATAATCCTGGACAAACTTGGATACGGCAGCTGGGACATTCATCAACCACTGACTGTCTCAGGCTGTGAAAAGAGTCAATCAAGAGAGTCTAATTCTGCCGTACCAATTAACTAGGTAACTCATAATTGAGCAAAGACGTTAAGGAGACCTGGAAGAAACAGAGTGGTTGTAGGAATGTGAGGGCTCTGATGTCAGCTCCTAAAAATCTCTTTTCTGACTATAAAGCTCTCTAAAACCAGCTCTCTAAAAACTGGCTTGTCTCACCAGTTTGCTGTCCCTCCTGGGGCTCATCTCCTGCTACCCTGCGCACACTTGTGTGGGAGCACTCAGCACACCACTAGTATTTTAATGATCTGTTTACACCTCTGGCTCTCTGGTAGACTGTGCACTTGAGGGCAGGGATTGTCTTGATCAGCTCAGTGGTCCGCCCACAGCCTGGTACAATGCACAGTGTTGAATGAGACTGGATGAATTGGCAAATGGAAGCAGTGAGGGGACAATAAACCAAAGAGACATGTGGAGCTGGGGGAAAACTGCAACGGAAGAAAAAGAAGTCTTTATTTACTTCAGCAGGAGCTGACGGGCCTGGGGAAAGGAACTGAAAGAAGTATACTGGGACTTGAGCAGATCCAGGTGACCAGAACAAAGGCTAGGCATAGCAGCCATGGCGGAGGCAAGCACATCTCTGTGAGTTAGAGGCCAGCCTAGTCTACATAGTGAGACTTTGTCTCAAAACAAACAAACAAATCCAGCAAAGATAAAAGTGACCAGAAAAGCACTCACACAACCCAGAGAGGAAGGAACAAAAGTACACCATGTGGCCTTGAAGCCAGAGGAAGCCAGGCAGATAGATGCAGATGCAGACTCCACTCCATCATGCCAATGTTCCAGTCTGGGTTGTGCTCTCTAGGATTCAGAACTCTTAGGTCGTTCTCATCCCCAGGTGAACAGATCTCACTGCGCTAAAAGTGAAGCTTTTCAAACTCAACCCCACCTTTCATTGCTCACTGTGTGCTGTTGCTTCTTCTTGCTTTTGGAAGGAGCTGGGGGTGCTGGAGACCAATGGAGGACTTTGTGCATGCTAAGCAAGCATAAATCAGCCCTTGATCATTTTTTTTTAAAGATTTAATACATTTTTAATCTTCTTTCTGCCTCTTCCCTATGTGTGTGTGGGGAGAGCTTGTGGAGTGGGTTCTCTCCACCCTGATGAAGTTCAGCCCACCAGCCTTGGAGGTGAGTACCTTTATACTCACTAAACAATCTTTCTAGCATTGGGGACTTTTGAAAACTAAACAAATACAGAGACAGGCTCTGCCCTCTCTAAGATAATGTGTTTTCCGCCCACAGGTACGCTTATCAGAGAACACCTGTCCAAAGGTCTGCAGCAGCTGGCTACGGAAGGAAGTACATAGCCATAAAAACAACCATCCTGCCCAGAGCAGCCAGGAGAGCCATGTAACTTGAATCTGACCAGTCACTTTTAAATTCTCCTCAGCAAAGCAGAGATGGTGCCACTGTTGCTGCTGTGAAGTTGGGTGTCCACTCTCACAGACACAGGCAGGCACTAGTGCACACAAAATAAAAACAAAACAATCATTAAAAAAAATAAAATATGGGCTGGAGAAATGACTGAGTGGTTAAGAGCACTGACTGTTCTTCCGGAGGACCTGAGTTCAATTCCCAGCAACCACATGGCAACTCACAACTGTCTGTAATTCCAAGATCTGACACTCTTACACAGTTATACATGCAAGCAAAACAGCAATTCAAAATAAATAAATAAATATTTAAAAAGTAAAATAAAATACAAATAAAAAGTAGCTAGAGGTAGTAGCAAAGATGGCAGCAGCCACTACAAGTTCAGTATTTGGGGCAAAACCCAGCCTGTGAGTTTCAGAGACACATGCTGTCAAATCTAAAAAAGAAAAGTTATAAAGGGCCTCCATTATCTTCAAATTCATACCTGTTGCCCATTTATTCAACCAGTTAATTTAATCTATCGCATGGAGGTAGGAAGTAGATATTGATGAGGACAACATAAGTTGTAACATTTCAGACACAAAGAAATATACAGACTCTCACAGAAAGACCACTGAGAATGTGAACAAACTAACCTGAAAAGGGTAGAAAAGCTACGAGATACCTAAGTAATTATTTTTATTAAGTTTGTGTTCCTTCAAATGAAGAGTCTTTTTTATACGTATTTAGTGTGTATGTACTTGTGAGTGGCATGCGCACAGGCGAAGAGCTTAAAGGGAAAGCATGTGTACCAGGGCATGCACATAAAGACCAGGGCAATTCTCTCCCTCTTATCCTGTGTGTCCTGGGAATTAAATGTAGGTCATCAAGCATTGTGCCAATCACCTTTATACACACAGCCATCTCATTAGCCCTAAAATGAAAACAGATACTCAGTGTGTTACATACTGCAGCCACACAGCTTCAAACATGCTTTCTTCAGATGGGCTCACCAGAATACAAAATGATGTTGGCTTTACCTCTCAGAACAACGCCTTTCCCTGATGTTTCTTGCTTCATATGAATTGAAAGTATCTCTGAAGAGCTTACTAAGCACACTGTTTGGGGACAGATCAGTGACTCAGCAGGCAAAGCACTGCTGTGGAAGCCTGAGATAGATCCCAGAAATACAGAGAAAAGTGGAGGGCAGAAGTGACTGTGCCCACATGTACATATATTTTTTTTAAAAAAAAAAAAAAAAACCTTAAAAGTACTAATTTATTTCTAACACTCTTTGTGTTTCTTTCTACGTGCAGGTAAAATAAATTTTGTATTAAAAAAACAAAGTTTTCATAGCTAAGAAAGAAAGTTCTGTTAAACTATTACAATTTGTAGTGAATTCCTGGCCAGCCTGAGCTAATGTGAGACCCTATCTGTCTTAAAACAACAAAAGTTGAGAGGTAAGAAACTTCACTTACCTAATATTTTTCAAATCAGTTTGGGTTTTGTGTGTGTGTTGTTGTTCTTGTTTGGTTTGGGGTTTGTTTGTTTTTTGGTTTTGGTTTGGTTTGGTTTGGTTTTTTGAGAGAGGGTTTCTCTGTACAACATGAATGGCCGTCATTGGAATTCAGGGTAACTAATTTCTTTTTTTGTTTTTAAATCAACATTGTTAATTTTACAAAATAATTTTTGAAAGAAATTAAAGTGTTCAACTTTCCATTCTGAGATATCCTCTCCCCTCATTTAGAACAGTGACTAGACATTTTTGTGTAATACAAGTAACCCTCAACTATGCACTCCTAAAACTCGAATCATAGGGTTGTTTTGGCTACAGGGCTCATCTTTCTAGGTCAAATATATGACTTATTACAAATGGTATTTTACTAAAGGCATCATACAAGTTCAAACAAATAAAAGGCAGCAAAGTGAAACACTTAAGACCCTGAGAAGCAGAATGACTACATCATTATACAGCAGGCTAAATTAATCTCACTGATGCAAAGGGCATGTTCCTTTGTCCACTCAGAAAAACTGCATGTGCTGCAAAAAACTGTGCTCTAGAAATGGTTGAATATTAAAAGGAGCAGGAGAAATGGTGAGTTTCCCAGACGTGGGCAATCGAGAAAGCACAGGCCATAGCGAGGCTGAGCCCAGCTTAGAATCTGATTCTTGTCATTCCTTTGCTACTATGGCTACTGAGCAAGCAGGCTGCTGCAAAGTGAGTCAAACCAGAATAGCTCCTTCCCTGGGTGCTTCTGGTGGGACTTCAAGACAATGAGTAGAGACATCCTGGCACTTAGCATACACACAACCAGTTTTAGTTGACACACTCAGTCCTACCGCACCCAGAAGTCCTAATATACCTGTATATTTAACAGGTTCAGTTAGAAAATTCTAGGTTGGGGGCTGGAGAGATGGCTCAGCGGTTAAGAGCACCGTCTGCTCTTCCAGAGGACCCGGGTTCGATTCCCAGCACCCACATGGCAGCTAACAACTGTCTGTAGTTCTAGTTCCAGGCAAAACACCAAGGCAAATAAATAAAGTTTAAAAAAAAAAAAAAAAAAAAGAAAATTCTAGGTTGATTGGATCTTCTAGGCACCTGCCCTACAGCTGAGCAGTGCAGCTCCACAGGTCTCTGGCTCCATCTTTTTAAAGAAGAGGGGCTTGGGAGACGGCTCAGAGTGTCCAAGTGCCTCATGCACAAGCCTGCAGTCTGAGTTTCCATCCCTGCAATCCAGTGTGGGAGGAGACTACTGACTCCAGTGTGACCTCTGGCCTCGGGTGCTGATGCTGGCAGGCCCCATCCCCAATGGCAGTAGTAAAAAGTTTTAAAACAATACTATTGGAAGAGGAAAGAGTCTGCTGTCTCTGAGGTGCTAGTCTCTGGTCACCAGAAGCCAACAAAATCAGTAGCAGACGAGAGGAAAACTGGCTTCTCACCAAAGGAGGAAGTGAGGGCAATCAGTCAGCATGTACACATGGAAATGTTGCCATCACATACAGAACAGAGGACTAAATGCACAGAACTATGAATGCTACCCAACTCCAGGATGTCAGGATAAAAAGTCATTTTCTATGGCTTCATTCCTCAGACGGTCATCTTTAATTTTCTCAGAGAGATGGAAAATCATTTCCAGCAGTGATTCACGCAGTATATAGCCTGCGTGGTGCTCGGCTTTTATTATCTATATACTGGGACAATTTTTTTTAAAGATCTGTACCAACCAACAAAGCCATATTAAGCAATGCATGAATCAGGCATGCTTCATCAACAAGCTAGATGAAATTAACTAATCAAAACCAAGCTTGTCCTCTGGAAGCCCAGAAATAAAGGAGAGGCTTTGGTAAAGAGCTGAGGAATTTCGCTTCGCTGGCAGCCAATTCACACTCTCTGTAGACCCAAGTGCAGAAAGATGGAAGAAGACACCACCAAGCAGAACACCACATGTACTGCCAGCACATTCGAGAGCTGGGAAAGGCTTGCCAGTGCCACAGGAAGCACATGCCTGTGCTTGGCAGGGATCTGTAGTTTGGGGTTCCAGGCATCAGGAGACTTGGCTTTTCATTCCAGTTTTGATATAAACTAGTTCTTTGATCCTAGGGTATACGCTGGCCTCAGTTCCCCCACTGGTAGGGAGGAGAATCACATGAGCTCCTGCTCATGATCTTTGTCTGATTGCTAGCATGTAGAAAGTCAAAAGCAAAAGAGGATCCGGTGGGCAGTGGATAAGAGCCAGAATGAATATATAGATCTTAACAACCATGGGTGTAGGAGGTGGCAACTGAAGTGGTGGTGTGAACGATATCACCCAGAAAGAGTTCTGGGTGAGGAGAGGAAGGGAAGAAATCCTGGGGTAAAGTGACAGAGTGGAGAAGATGGCACTAAGAAGCAGGGCAGCCAGAAAAGGATGGGAAGCACTGAGAAATCTTGGCAGCTCAATTGCCAGTGGCCAGTAACAGTTCACAGGAGGGTGAGGGCAAAGGGAAGGATGAGAGAGTCTCACTCACTCCTTCAGTGAGTCTCCACAGGAAGGAGGAGTCTATAAGCTAGAGGTAGGGAGGGAGATCCCTAAAAATGGACAAATGCATACATATCTTACCTAGAAGCACCATGAAATAGAGGTTGAAATGTTCACTGATGTGGCCTGCAAACACTAAAATCCTCCTCTGTGCCAAGTATTACTTTAGCTGGGGACATCGCTCCAGAATTTAGTCACACTCACTAAGTTTAGAGCCATGTCCAGAATAGAGACATACAAGGAATTCTATAATTAATGATGTAACTACATATTGGATGACGCATGCTGAGAACTTTGAAACTCCAGTAGGGCCATCCCAATGACCCTCTCGGTTCAATGGTTAGTTGAGGGCTTTCCAGCCTCTGCTGCATTGGTGGCATATGTCCTAGATTTGGGTCTTTAATGATGTATAAATGTCCTGAGGGAGCTGGCAGCCTTGGGCCAGTCACCTCTGAGGAGTCAGTTGTTTAGCCCACTATACGGAACAAGTGTAATACTTTAAGTGTTTGTCGGGCATTTAGAAGACGGAAGCACAGGGGACTTTAATGGGACTTCTTCTCTGATGGGCGATAAAGAGCAGGTGTAGAGAACAGCACAGGTAATGGAGACTGCCTGTCACCTGCATACAGACTGGAAGAGAGCCGCTGGCTTCAGGGCTGCCTCTGGGGGCTAACGTGATAGCTACTGTCTAAGACTTGCTCAGACGGACAGAACGAGAAGTGGGGTTTGTGTTTGTTTTGAATTGTGTGTGTATGTGAAAAGACAGGAGTGCAGCTGTACATATGCCATGCCGTGTGCGTGTGTGTGTGTGTGTGTGTGTGTGTGTGTACACGTGTGCATGTGCCCACATGCATACATATACCTCTCTAAGCCTCAGTTTCCTCAACTCCAAAATGTGTTAAGAGAATCCACACTATTCAAAGAGCTAATACATGAACTTTCATGTATTCCTAGCACAAAGTAAGCACACTACTCTAATGGCAAACAAAGTTAAGTCAAGAACTGTCCCTAGTAGAGTGTGATGCCTGTACTACACATGTAGGTAACTGAATATGTGCAATCAAGATTAAATCCAATTCCGATCATAGCATAGGCAGCATCATGGAATTTAACACGAGCTTTTCAGCTACTGCATTTCTTACAAGGAACTCAAACATGAGTGGGGGTTTTAGTACCACTGAAGAGGGAGGGGTCAGCATGAAGACACTGCGTGCCTGAGCATAGCTGTCTGAAAGCTCTAACTCATGAAGAATTGACTGCATCTGAATCTTCTCTCTCTTTTTTTTTTTTTTAAAGATTTACTTATTATATATACAGTACACAGAAGAAGGTATCAGATGTCATCATAGATGGTTGTGAGCCACCATGTGGTTGCTGGGAATTGAACTCAGGACCTCTGGAAGAACAGTCAGTGCTCTTAACTTCTGAGCCATCTCTCCAGCCCCCAACTGCATCTGAATCTTCATACCCTAAGAGTCAGTGTCCAGCAAAAGGTGACTGGTTCATGTAAAAAATATATAAAAGAAAAAAAAGGATATATGACTAAGTTGCCTTAGAGTTATAAGAAATGATTTAAAATTTAGATACTTATCTACCATCATTGAGCAAATAACAATTTTGGATTAGCTGCTAGATCAGTGGTTCTTAATCTTCCTAATGTTCTAACCCCTTTGAACAATTGGGTTAGAACTAAAGATGTGTCACACTTGTTTATGCTGTGGAATATTTTAATGACACAAAAATGCATTGCATTCTTTCATGTTGTATTTGTTTAACTCTGAAGCTGTGTTACTTTCCCTGCCTAAATCACCTGATTGGTCTAATAAAGAGATGAACCAACACGTAGACAGGAAAAGAATACACAGGGCTTAGCTTGCCAGGCAGAGAATAAACAGAGGAGGAAGAGAGGAGGAAGAAGAGGAGGGAAGGGCACCAGGGGCCAGCCGCACTGCCAGCTGCAAAGTAAGAAGTAAAGAAAGGTATATAGATAGAGAAAGGTAAAAGCCCAGAGGCAAAAGGTCAATGGGATAATTTAAGAAAAGCTGGCTAGAAATAGACCAAGCCAAGGCCAGGCATTCATAAGTAAGAGAGAACAAGTCTCCGTGAAGTTAGCTAAGATCTGGGTGGTGGGCCATCAAAGAGCAAAGAGGAAACAGACAACTACACCCTTGAGTACAGCTCTTCTTCAATGTGCTGACTCCAACCATAAAACTATTTTTGTTTCTACAAAACTGTAATTTTACTACTGTTATGAATCACAATGTAAATATCTGACACGAGGGATATCTGATATGTGACCCCTGTGAAAGGGCCCTTCAATCCGCATGAGTCACAACCCAAAGGTTGAGAATCCTGTGCTCGAGGGTGTTCTGCCTGCCGGAGTGTCTACTGTCACCTACAGATGCTGGAATCTCTAACAGCTAGAGATAACTCCTGCTTTCCTACAATCTCACTTGAGAGAACACATGCGAGCTTGGGCATGCGAGCACGCACCCCTCCATCCTAATATAGCAGAGACAGCAATGCAAGCAGAAACTGGAGTTCTGATAGGCATTTCCTATACTTTATTCAGGTGCTAATCACAACCAAGCCAAGGATGTGAAAACAATATTACAACTCACACAGTAATCAGGCTCCTGCCGAGTCCCTGCTGTAACACATCACCAATGAAGAAGTTCCTGCCAATGTCCCCACTCGACACCACACCACCACTCATGTGAATAATGTAAAAACATGATTTCAAGTCTGCTCACACAGGGGCTGGAGAGATGGCTCAGCGGTTAAGAGCACTGACTGTTCTTCCAAAGGACCTGAGTTCAATTCCCAGCATTCACATGGCAGCTAACAACTGTCTGTAATTCCAAGATCTGACACCCTTACACAGTTATACATGCAGGCAAAACACCAATTCACATAAAATAAAAAAATAAATAAAAAAGACTGCTGACACAGAAATGTAATATTAAGCAATCTAAGTATTCCATGTAACTAACAACTGTAATGCTGACAGTAAGACCATCCCTCTAGAATAAACACTGACAAAATCAAAGGCTAGGTCTGCTAAAACATTTTAGATTTTATTGCTATGTTCTTGAAGATCTCAAAACTACCACGATTATTGCATAAAAACTACTATTGTTGCTGGGCATAGTGAAACTTAATCTCAGCACTCAGAAGATAACAGGTAAATCTTAGTGAGTTAGAGGCCAGCCTAGTCAACATAGGAAGTTGTGGACCAGTCAAAGCTAGAGAGAACAAAACAACAAACAAACAAACTTGAAACAGTATTTTCTTTTTTTCATTTAACTTAAAAAGAAAAAGACAGTCAGACAGACAAGGTCTCACTGTGTAGCTCTGGATATCCTGGAACTTCCTATATGGACCAGGCTGGTCTCACTGCCTCCTGTAGGCTGAGGTTAAAGGGTGGTGGCACACTTTTAATCCTAGCACTTAGCGGGCAGAGCAGGCAAATCTCTGTGAGCTCAAGGACAGCCTGATATACAGAGCAAGTTCCAGGACAGCAGAGGCTACACAGAGAAACCCTGTCTCGAAAAACACACAAACAGAATGTATCATCATACCCAGTCTTTTTCCTCACTCAAAACATGGGGGACACACAGCACACACATAACTCCATCTGTAATCACGGCATGGGGGCACACAGCACACACATAACTCCACCTGTAATCAGGGCATGGGGGGCACACAGCACACACATAACTCCACCTGTAATCATATAACTTCAGGAATATTAAAGAGTTTTAAAGGAGGACCATGAAATGGTTACAAAGTAAAGGATCAACATGATGGAAGGAGAGACTTTCTACAGAATCTCATAATATGTGTGTGTGTGTGTGTGTGCGCGTGCGCGCGTGTAAAAGTGCTTAAAACTACTAAGGAAGAACTGGACAGGTGGCTCAGTGGTTAAAAGCACTGTCTATTCCTCTAGGGACTGGGTTCAATTCCTGGCAGCTAACAAACAACCTTCTATATCCAGTTCCTTCTTCTGGGCTCCTTGGGCACCACGTGCACATGGTGCATACATTCAGACAAAACACTCAAAGACAGAAAATTTTAAAAGCTTTAAAAAAAAAAACCTACAAAGTTTATGTCTTATAAATACATTTCCACTCTTTAAGATCAGTGAGTGTTTATATAACCCTTTAATAATTATTAATCCTTTTATGATATATTGCAAGTGAGTATCTTTGCAATATCTGGCGACCCATGTTGGGTTGATCTGTTTTTGAGAATGCAGGAACAAACAGGGTGGTAGGTCAGTGTTCTCTGGGTCTCAATTGATTCTGACAACGCCCTGTAGGGGTCCTGATTCTCAGGAGCTACTAAAGCTTCCCTAAGTAATGCCTGAATTCCACTACAACAGGGTCTCAGTACTTAAGCTGGCCTTGGACTCTTAGTACTCTGCTCAGGCTCTCTGGGTGAGTAGCACACTGTCCCACTGCACGGGACTGAGATGATCCAGGCTCTGAGGCTCACACCAATCACTAGCTATGTCTCTTTGGCAGCCACTTGACAACATTCCTGCCCCATTCTCTGTGGTAACAGCGAGTGAACCCAGAACCTTGCATGCCAGGCGACTGTTCTAGCTTACAGCATCTAGCCCTGAGCTGTGCTTCTGTTTCTGGAAAGGAAACCTTCCCTTGTCTCACAGACTGCTAACACATGAATGATCAGTTCAGTCTAGACCATAATATAAACCTTGGCTACCCTCTCTACCAACTCTGCTCTCACCAACAAATGCCAAAAACTCAGGGGAAGCCTACAAATGAAGGGGTTCTGATGTGGGGTGTATCCTGCAACAGAGAATGGTGTTCATGTTGAAGGTAAGTTAAATGCCTCAGATAATAAACACTAATAAACACATTACACTAAAATTTATGCCTGTATTTATAGGAATAATATTTATAAATACAAAGTGAAAGCACTCCAAATGTCCATCAACTGCTGAAAGAAAAAACAAAATGTGATATATTGATACAGTGGAGTATTTCCCAGCAATAAAAATGTAAGTTGCAGTGTTATGAACCTTTAATCCCAGCACTTAGGAGGCAAAGGCGACTCTGTGAGTTCAAGGCCAGCCTGGTCTAAATAGTGAGTTCCAGGACAGCCAGGGCTACATGGTGACACTCTGTCTTGGGGGAGCGGGGGTCCAGAGTACTTGGGGGGAGTATATGAAGTTTTCATATGTGGTGAGTGAAAAGAATCCATTTTAAAAGACTGCATATTGTATGGTTCCATAATATCCAAGGTACAGCAAAGTCACAGGCGCAGAAAATAAACCACAGCTGCCAAGAGCAGAGAGTGAGAAATAGAGAGGCTCTTTGGTGTTTCTGAATAATTCTCTCGGGGCTGGCTGGAGAGATGGCTCAGCATTGAAGAGCAACTGTTGCTCTTCTGGAGGACCCAGGTTTAATAATTCCCTGCACATAAATGGTGGGTCACAACAGTCTGTAACTCCACTTCCAGGAGATCCAACGCCCTCCCCAGACCTCCACAGGCACTGTGGTCTCACATGCAGGCAAAACACCCATAAGAAAAAGAGGGAGGACGGAAGGGATGGACAGATCTCTCCAGTAACAGACAGCGCTAGTTATCAACACTGTAAGGTTATAGTGAAGTAGATCCTTTAAGTGAGTAAACTGAAAAAAAAGAAAAAAAAATAACACCCTCATTGATCTAAACATAATCCAGTCACTGTTGTTTGAGGTAGTCTCGGCTAGACAACAAGCCACAGGAGTGGGCATGAGCACACACTGTGAGTCACGCAGAACACTCAGCACGTGGACGGCATGGGCTCACACTGCGCCCCTGCAGTGATACTGCCCAGTTCTACCTTATGGTGAATGGGGAAACTCACTCTGAAGAGCTTAATTCATTATTTTAAAATAAGAGAACACTTCTAAAATGTAATCATATTCCAGATGATAAAGGAAGTTATAAAAATTTCTATGAAGGGCCAGGTATACAGCTCAGGGCTGGATAGCCTGCCCAGCATGAACAAACATGTACGGGATCCATCCTCCGTACAATTAAGAAAAAACTTCAATGAAGTTCATTTCAAAAACCTTCTATGATGCTACCAGAGATCATACATGTCAGCGGCCAATCTAAGTGTTAAGGCTTCCTTTTGGTTTGTTTTTCTTTTTTTTTAAAAAAAAAAAAATTATTTATTATTTATTTATTTGCCTTGGTGTTTGCCTGGAACTGGAACTACAGACAGTTGTTAGCTGCCATGTGGGTGCTGGGAATCGAACCCGGGTCCTCTGGAAGAGCAGACGGTGCTCTTAACCGCTGAGCCATCTCTCCAGCCCCGGTTTGTTTGTTTTTCATGACAAGGTTTCTCTGTGTAACAATCATGGCTGTCCTGGGACTCACTATGTAGACCAGGCTAGCCTCGAACTCAGAGATCAACCTGCTTCTGCCTTCTGAGTGCTGGAATTAATGGTGTGGGCCTAAGGTAACTTCCTTAAGGACCACCATAAAAATCTAGTCCTGTGCACACAAAGACACATTTCTACTGTCACCTCAGGAAATTGAATGGGGTTGTGTGTGAGTGCACATGTATGTCTTTCTTGATACAGTAAATTTTAGTTTCTCAAAACTGTATGTGATCAAACATACTTAGAAACAATCTGGAGTATATTTATTTAAATAATTCACAGAGTAAATTCTCTTCTACAATTAATGTCTGACTCTCCATTTAGCATAGTATTCAAAGGCACATCATTAGTTAGAAAACCCAATCCATCAGGAGTCTACTACACAAGATACAACAATGCAAAGAAAATAATTTAGTGGTCTAGTCGGTGCCAAGGTCAGGATCTCCCCAAAGTGTTGTTCTAAATCAGCAATGACAAGGCCTGGAATCAGGCCAGGCTTAATCATCATTTTGAATTTATCCTTGAGCAACAGGTTCTGAGAAAAAAAAAAAAAGAAAGAAAAAAAAAAAAACCTCCACTGGATCTAGTGGCATCAAAACAGACTTCAATCACTTAAGGCAACAAAGAGCTTCTAACTCTACACTTGGCAGACATGGGAGAATTGCAAGTTCAAGGTCATCGTCAATGACACAAGTTCTAAGTCCATTCTAGGCTGACATACAGTCTTAGGAAAAGAAAACCAAAAGGCCAACTTTCCCACTAAAGCTGCACATCAAGCCACTACCTCTCCCTACTTCCCGAGCTGACTTGAAATGATCTGAAACTTTTCTAAAATATCTAGTCCCAAATAACTCGATGATGAGCCTGGTGACCAGATCGATGTTAAAGCAAAGTCTGTCTCTCCACTGCAGACTGTCCCTTCCCACTGGCTCCAGCCCTGCAGAGTGCTCTTTCCAAGTGCCCACAAAAAGGCCTGGCCTTATCTAGATTTCTCTTTTAAACTGACAACACTATTTGCCTGAGAAAAGGTTATATGCAAACACTAAATGTTGTTCTAAATTACACAATGGTTACATTGCCAAGATATGTGCATGTAAAAAAGAAGAGCACACTGGCTGTGGGAGGACTCCCAGGCACACCGACACACTGGCTGTGGGAGGACTCCCAGGCACACCGACACACTGGCTGTGGGAGGACTCCCTGGCATATAAGACAGCAGAGAATCCACTCAAGGCTGACAACAATTCTAAGTGCTCCTTTGTGACCCTTTTGCTCTGTGTTTATAGAATCACAATGCTGAGTTCTATCAAGCAGAATGTATGACAAGTATGGCATACCATGATAGGCCACAACAGAAACAGGGGAGTGAAAGTGGTGTCTAGCACCAAAATCACATGCAAACAGACTGGGGTCTTCAGAGAAGAGGCGCCAGCCAGACAACCTGGGGTGAGCGTGACCCATTAATATAAAGAGCAACAAATGGCAGATAAAGACTGGGGAGGGCCAAGAGCAAGTTACAGGACAGAAGCAGTCACTTACCTGGCTAAAATATGACGGAAAATCAGAGAATACTTTATCCTTGAAGAAATATTTCAGGAAAGAGAAGGACAAAGAACTATAGGTAGAACAGACAAGCTATGCAGAATGAGGGGGAGAGGGCTAAGAAAATGAAGAGAGTGGAGCACCGGGTACTAGGCTCTCATCAGAGAACAAGGCTAGTGCCAGGGAAAGGCAGGCTGGGGCCCTGCAGGAGTGAGAGAGAACTCTTTTGAGAATGAGAGATACAAAATCTGAAGGCCTTAGCCGTACAGATCTCTTAGGAATAGCTCTCTGGGCAAAGGCCTCCAAAAGAGGAATTGGCCAATCAGTGAACTGAGGAACCCAATTGAGGGCTAGCCCAGAACAAGCCAGACAAATGCCAGCTGCTCCCAAACATCCCTTGTCTTTGAAAAATAATTTTCAGATGAACAAATGATAAACAGGAGTGTCTGGGTTACACAGAAATATTCCTAAAAACAGGTCATCTGTTTACAAACTAATCAATTAAAATGGCTATCTGAGTGAGGCAGGAGGACGTTCTCTGAACCCCCTAGCAGGAGGTGGCTAACTTGGCCAGGTTGGCAGGGCCCAGCCTCCCTCCTCTTGTAAGGCCAGGTCCAGCCTGCATCCTCCACACAGCCTCTGCACAGTGCTATATGACAAGAAGAGCTAACTTAAGACTGGTGAGGGGATTTGCTTTCCTCATTTGTAAAATAGTATTTAGCTCATAATCATGTACACTACAAAAATGAACAGTAGCCAAATAATTCTACAGCCAGTCAATACTATTAATAATTAAAACACTAAATTCACAGAAAATATTTTCTCTTCATCTGCTACAAACTGATAGCAGCCAAGGATTGGTTTTGAAAATTGAGACATCAAAAGATGTCTGATTTTAACTTTATTTATAAAATTGAGAGACAGAGGTACATTTATTCAAATAAGCAATTCTTGAATTTACTTGCCTAACAATACTCTGAATAAATAAATATTAATTCCTAGGCATCATGAAAACTGCACTTTCTGGTTCTCTATCTGACACATGCCAGACACCTGAGTTAGCATCCTCCGGCTCCTGCTCAGCTGGGCTACAGGAGTGGGAGCAGCCGGGGAGGGGGGGTGTCTTTCCAGGAGCCATCACAGACAGACAGACAGACAGACAGACAGACAGACAGACTACAGACCTCCTACCATCACAGAAGACAGACCACCCTGTAGAGACAGTCACATTGTCGCACTGAAGAAAGCCTAGCAGCTCCATCTACTTGAGGGCAGGAGGTAGCTATATCCCACACTCTATGTGGACGTCTGGGGAAATGAAGAAATAAAATCAGAACATGCCCTCTGGGCAAGCAACTGTACAATGCCCAAGAATCTTTAATATTTATGTGTTTAGGTTTTGGTTTTTTACTTTGTTGCTTGATTTTCCTTGATGTTATTTATTTGAGGCAGTCCAGGCCGATCTTGAACTCACAACTGTCTTGTCTCAGCCTCTGGGTTTAAAGATATGTACATACCTAGACACTGAAAACTGCAAAGTATGCAGCTCAGTGGTAGGGCACTTGTTCATCGTGTTCAAGGTCAAAGAGGGGAAAGGCAGAAGGAGATAGAGGGAAAGAGAGAAAGAAAATGTCATGGGAAGAAGTAAAAAACTGGGCTGGCAGCTCACTCACGTAATCACTCCTAAGGTTGAGGCAGGAGACTGGTGGATTCAAGGACATGCTGGCTGGGCTGCAAGGTAAAGTCCAAGCCTCTGAGATGGATCTATAGCAAGACTCAAATACAAAAACAAAACTGGACAAAAAGGCAAAAAGGAAATTTAAAAAAAAAAGCCAGTTAGATCATTGGCTAAAACTAGCAAAAGGATTTACTGTTGGGGGGGGGGAGGACCAAAGGGGACAGCATGACTACTCCCGGAGTAAGGAGACTGTTAGGGAGAAAGCGGGCAGGTTACAGAAGGAAGGAGAGCGAGAGGCCCCCAGCCAAGAGAGCAAAGCAAAATTGGCTGCCACAGGATCAGGTAGGGGGAGGGAAGGCCAGCCCTGAGGGTAGGGAGAAAGGTCAGAGTGCTGGGAAGAGCCACAGGTACTGAGGGAGACTGTCCTGGGTTTCTTTGAGACCCAACATTCAGTTTCCAACATTTTCCTTATGACAGTTATTGTTCTGTAACACAGATTTAAAAGATAATAATAAAAGAGCTCTAACATTAAAACATTCTATTGTTTGGACAGAGTTAGCTCTCATTACACACCATACCATTGTGTGCTGTCCATGACTCAGTCGAGCACAGAGCAGGACAGGTACGTGAACGCCCTCACAGCCTTCTATGGGTTGCTTTCTCACAGGATCCTCCCCTGAAGCTCCCTCAGATCCATCCATTAGACAGCAGGGACAGCACCATCCCAATACCACCTTCTGAGTCACCTTCTGAGTAAGGAGGCTATAACACCACCCTCTACACTCATTTTAACCTTTTCCCTTGGTAATCAGAATACTGGAGCACATTCTAATTATGAGCACAATGGATAAATCAAGAGAATCATTTACATGAAACACCATGATGCTGATAAAAGAATCCAAACTCGTCGATGGGAGACATCAGACTTTCAAACATCTTTGCTTAAGTGAAGTATGTCCTCATTAGATGGTGGTGGCTGGACATCAATACTTAGGACTTGGAGAGAGAGAGAAAAGTAAGGATTGGGAATGCAGTTCAGAAGAAATAAACAAGACTTGCAAGAAGACTAGAGAAACAGGTGTGGTTTTAACCTCCAATGTAGTTAGAGAAAAGCTAGCCTAACTTAAAAACTAAATCAAGGGGCTGGAGAGATGGCTCAGCGGTTAAGAGCACCGTCTGCTCTTCCAGAGGACCTGGGTTCATTTCCCAGCACCCACATGGCAGCTCACAACTGTCTGTAGTTCCAGTTCCAGGCAAACACCAAAACAAATAAATAAATAAAGTTTAAAAAAAAAAAAAAACTAAATCAGTAAGCTGGGCAGTGGTGGCCCATGCCTTTAATCCCAGGGCTCTGGAGGCAGAAGCAGGCTGATCCTAAATTCAAGGACAGCCTGATCTACAGATTGAGTTCCAGGACAGCCAGGGCTACACAGAGAAATCCTGTCTTTAAAAACTAAAACAAAAAGGAAAAAAAAGTCAGTAGAAATTTTTACCAAGGGGGCTGGAGAGATGGCTCAGTGGTTAAGAGCACCGGCTGCTCTTCCAGAGGACCCAGGTTCGATTCCCAGCACCCACATGGCAGCTAACAACTGTCTGTAGTTCCAGTTCCAGGCAAACACCAAGGCAAATAAATAAATAAATAAAGTTTAAAAAAAAAAAAAGAAATTTTTACCAAATACAAAACATGGGAAGTATACATACATACACACACGTCCATTTAAGGCCGGTGATATTTACGTCACAAAAAGTAAATGGTCACCTCTTAAAGACATAAAGCTGAGGTACGTGGTGACTTTCTCCCCCCAGATAGGATTTCACTATATATACCCTCAGTATAGCAGACCAGGCTGATTTCAAACTCACAGAAATCCTCTTGCCCATGCTTCCTGAAGCCTGGGATTAAAGGCCTGGGCCGCCACTCACAAGTGCTTGAACAAGAAGATATTGATCTCTTGGGTGTAGTTAGAGCTCACAACAAGGTGAGTGACCCATTGCTGCCCACACCAGTCATGAACATGGTACACAGACATACATTCAGGCATAAAAATAAAAGTATAAAAATAAATAAATGCAACTTTTAAAATATTTCAAAGTTTGGGGTTTTTGTTTTTTAACATAAATGAGTCAGCTCAATGGTGGTGGTGTGTGCCTTTACTCCCAGTCCTCGGAAAGCAAAGGCAGGAGAGTTTGAGGCCAGCCTGGTCTAAAGAGTGAGTTCCAGGATAGGCAGGGCTACACAGAGAAACCCTGTCTCAAAGACAAACAAAACAAAAAAGGCAACATTTAATCCTCAATAATCGAGACAGAAGCCAGGAACAGAACAGTCCACAAAACCACAAGTACTGAGAACAGGAAAGATGCTGGTGTGAAGGGCTCATTAGAGCCCAGCAGCTGACCCTACATCAAACAGTCATGAAGGACCAAGCAAGTGGTTCCAACGGTTAAAGGCTCTAGCAGAGTACGCCACCTGCCGCTGTGAGAACAGTGTCCAAAAGACAAAAATGGAAGCAAGGGAGTCAACTCCAAAACCACAGTTTCCAGCTGAGAAACGAGGAGCAGTGGTGAGGCCCACTCGAGAGTGGGCTCCAGAGACCGAGAGAACTGAAAGTGTGTAAGTACTGCGGAAACAGGGACAGATGGAGGGCGGCCCTCGGGTTCTGACTTCACCAACTGTGTGCATTAGGGCCTGTTGACTCAAGTGAAAACAGACTAGGGAGAGTCCCAACCCTCCAATGCACCTATGAAGCTGGGACCACAGGCCACTGTCACCACATGGAGCGCCTAAGACAGGCTGGCTTCAGCTGTGAGTGTGGGTTTAAAAGTCAGCAACATAAAGGCAGTGTGAAAGCCACAGGATCTGGAAGGAGAGGAAAGAAGAGTGGCCAGTCTAGGACAGGCAAGCAGTAGCAGTCAAGGGAACGAGGAAGGTCCCTAACACAGAAAGACAACCCAGGATTTCATCACATCAGCTCTATGAAGCAGTGACAGTGGAGCCAGCCTCAAGAGGCTTAGCACAGCAATGGGAGGAAACAGAAAAGGGAAGCCAGAGTGGGCACTCGGCAGCAGGGCCCATGCTTGGCCAGGACGCCCAGTCTCCCACCTAGCCTAGCACAGTCTTTGGGAAGACTGCTTTCCTGTGCTTTCCTGTGAAGAGAATGAGTCCTAACTATTGGAGAGGCTGACTGAACAAGGGTGATTTCCCCTAAAGACGGCTGCCCCAGAACACATCAATAGACTCCACCAACAAACAGGAAGGGCCAGCAGACACCGGAAACAGAAGAGGGACAAAGTGACAGCAGAGCAGAGGCATGGTGTGGGGAGAGACAGCATGCCTCCCCTATAACTGGCCGCCGTAATGGAGAGGTCCCCATAGTGGCCTGGCTGCTAAAGGGGAGATGATATCGTGGTGGGAAGAAGCCAGTGATGTTCTGCACTAACTGCTACCATGAGGAGAACAAAGAACACAGCCAATCTGATAAGCTAGGGCACTGTTCTCAGAACACAAGAAGATGAACATCACTGTGCTCTACAGGTGTGATTCTAGTTACAACTACATGGAATTCTAGAAAGAACTTTGTGTATATTCTTTACTTCAGTTTTATTAGACAAATTCATGCCAAGAATTAGATTTTTGTGTGTTCATGCATTTAGAATACATATGGTATTGATATGTGTGGACATGGATATATGACAGTACAATTGTGTGCACATGTGCACTGAAGCCACAGATTGACACTTGGTGCCTTCCTTGGTCATTTTATATACTGAGGCAGGGTCTCTTGCTGAACCTAGAACTTGTTCTGGAAATCCCATCTCCCTCTCTGGAGTTTTAAGATTACAGAATGGCTGCCATGCTCACCTGAATTTTTATTTGAATGCTGGGGATCCAAACGTAAGTCCTTACAGTTAAACAATATGCACTTTATGTACTAATTAATCTCCCCAGGTCCAGTAATTATGCCTTTTGGTACCATGCTTGGAAAGGTAATCAAATAAACAGAATAATACACACTCTACACATTCCCAGGTTCCTTTGCCTATTTATCAGTCATCTCTTTTTTAAAAAAATTATTTATTTATTTATTTGTTTATTATGTATGCAGTGTACAGAAGAGGGCACCAGATGTCATCATAGATGGCTGTGAGCCACCATGTGGTTGCTGGGCATTGAACTCAGGTCCTCTGGAAGAACAGTCAGTGCTCTTCACCTCTGAGCCATCTCTCCAGCCCCCAGTCACCTTTTTTTTTTTTTTTTTTAAGATTTATTTATTTATTATGTATAATGTTCTGTCTGCATGTGTGCCTGCACACCAGAAGAGGGCACCAGGTCTCATTACAGATGGTTGTGAGCCACCATGTGGTTGCTGGGAATTGAACCCGGGTCCTCTGGAAGAGCAGCCAGTGCTCTTAACTCTGAGCCATCTCTCCAGCCCATCATTCATCTTTAAAAAGAAAACTGACAACAAAGTAAGCAGGGAGTACACAAAGGGGAAATGTAACCACTAACTTTCTATAATAATAGAAATAATATGCAGGGGGCCTAGGTTCTACTGATTTACTGATTACGAATTAAGAGCATCCAGGTTGATTCTTAGCACCCACAACCACTTGTAACTTAGTCCCAGGGGATCTAATGCCCTTTCCTGGCCTCCATAGACACTGGCACACACACATATATGCAGGCACTCATACATACATAAAAAATTAAAATAAACTTATAAAATTACTAGAGATGAAGTTACACGGGTAAGTGTGTGAGAGATAAATGAAACTAGATTGGTCCTGTGTAGAGTTGGAATTATCACTGCTGACTGAGCAATGGGTACAGGATGTCTTGGTACTCAATATTTGAAAATGTCCAGAATACAGAGATAGATACTACTATCAAGAAGCCCAAATGGAGCCAGTATTTACCTTATTAGATGATGCTATAGTTTCCTGAATCCTACCTTGCATCCTTAACAGCAACTCATGGGAAACGCTGCTATCAAAACAAAGTCCACTTCACTTCAAAACTGAATGTCCTTCTGTCCTCCTTCGGGACCCACCCTGGTCAATCATGTCCTGTGAGTCACGATCTACTTGAGAGGAGGGGACACTCCTATCCAGCTGGGGACGCCCTCCTAGCTCTCCACTAAGCCCTGCCCCAATCAGTGTTAAAAGAGGCGAACATTTCATCTACAAAGAAATAGGGCAAATAAAAGGTTTCCATCTTTCTTTTTTTATTATTATTTAGCTTTTTATTTATGTGTATTGGTATGAAGGGGTCAGAGCTCTGGAATGGGAATTACAGACAGTTGAGTTGCCATGTGGGTCCTGGGAATTGAACCCCGGTCCTCTGGGAGAGCAGCTAGTACTCCTAACCCCTGAGCTATCTCCAGCCCCCGGTTTCCATCTTTCTTTCCTTCGTAGATAGACTTGTACAACCTCCACAGCTCAAGAAACCCCTGCAATAAAACAGTGTGCCCTGTTAATTTTCCTTCCTGCCAACAAGAAGACAATGGCGACAGGGCCTGAGGAGTGCCCAGCCTTGTCGCCTTGAGCAGGTGAATTCGAAGCAGGATGCTCAGCTCTGTGGTGAGTGTGGGTTACAGCAAATGCTGGGGAGGAAAGTCAGCCCTGACTAATTCCTCCTGGGGGTAAGAGTGGTAGCAGGACACAGATCCACTAACTGCACCCTCACCCTCCCTACTGCAGCTGGCGGCCAGCCAGACCGACTTCCCAGCCTTCCCAGCACAGGGCTGAGACAGTCAGCGCTCCATTGGCCCTCAAACCCAGCTGGTGCAGCCCGGGGTGGTCTGACTGGTTTTACTGACAGGACTGGTTGTCTCAGGAGTGTACATTACTTCTGAGAGCAACAAAGAACGTTGTTCTTTACACATAACGAGAGTCTTCAGAGCAATCCGATTTTTAGCTCATGAATGCCTATCGCTTTCAGGGATTCTCAAACTGACTAATTTATAGGCATTCTTAGAGAAGTTTTTTAAAGACTCAGTTGGGACCTGTATTTTTACATCATCAGATACTTGTGGTTCTTAGGTTTAGAAACTAATAACCCAACATGACCTAAGGCACTAAAGTGAGCCTTAATTCCTATCACCTCTAAAATCAACTTAATTATACTGAACATAATTAAAACACTTTCTCCAAAATAAGACCACAATTATAGATAAAAAGTAAGTTTTAAAAGCCTTTAAAATGTTTATTTTATTTTATGTATGTATTTATCTGTGTGTATGTAAAGTATACCACACATGTGCCTAGTGCCCAAGGAGCCAAAAGAGGGTGCCAGATCCCTTGGAACTAGAGTTACATAGTTGTGAGCTGTCATGTGGGTGCTGAGGATTAAGCCTGCATTCTTTGGAAGAATAGCAAATGCTCATAACTAACTGCCATCTCTCTAGCCCCAAATTAAAATTTTAATTAAAAAAAATGTTTTTAAAGGGCTAACAGCAGATGTGGTAGCTTGCACCTTTAATCCCAGCACTTAGGAGTAGAGCCTGATCTACATAGTGAGTCCCAGTCTCTAAATAAATAAATAAATCTAACATTATAAGACAGAACTAGGGGCTGGAGAGATAGCTCAGCGGTTAAGAGCACTGTCTGCTCTTCCAGAGGACCCGGGTTCGATTCCCAGCACCCACATGGCAGCTAACAACTGTCTGTAGTTCCAGTTCCAGGCAAACACCAAGGCAAATAAATAAATAAATAAATAAAGTTTAAAAAAAAATTTAAAAAAAGAGACAGAACTAAAATAAAATTAATTTTTTTTGAGGCTAGTACCACTGACATTTAGGCCTGTATGTATAATTTTTGTTGGTGGGAGCTACCTTGTGTACCATAAGCTATCCCTATCACCTCTTACTGAAACAACACAATTAGTGATTTTGCTAAAATTAAATCAAGACCTCTGACCTCTACCCACTAGATGCCAGAAACTCCCAATTGTAAATGCAATATTTCTAGACACTGGGACAAAACCAGCCTGGCACAGAACAGCTGACTGAAGAAACCATGTTAAAGACACAGGAGGAAAGACACAGGGAGCCAAACTGCCTTTGGATTTAACAAAATCATAAGAGCACTATTTTAGACATCTGTATTAAACTAAAGGAAACAGGCTTTAGTCACAAAAGTAGACATCCACAGAACATGTAAGGGAGAAATCTCTTGGTGGTGAAGGCTTGCTATGGTCAGGATCTGAGACCTTCTGGTGAGCTCAAACAAAGCTGTCCTGACTCAGAGGCTCTGAAGCTGGCCTGTGCAGCCGGGGAGCTCTGGAGGCCCCAGGTGCCTGAGTCAATCCCACTCAGGGATCACACAGCTAACGCCTCACTGTGGACTCCTCTGAGTACTCTAAGCACTTTCTGGATGAACACACAGGCGAGCCAACGGGGTTAGCAGGTTTGTCGCCCTTCCCTGCTGCCTTTGTCCCTGGAGGCTGAGGTGAGGCCCCGGACCGGACCGGACAGGTTTTTCCCTCTGTGTCCTAGGATATTCCCAGCATCTGCCTAGTGCCTGTCTGAGGTTGCCTACAGAGTAGAGACCTGACCCAGAGTGACATTCAACCAGGATCAGCATCCTACAGGGCATCAGCAAAGGCAAAAACTGAAAGTCAGAGGGAGAGAAAAAACCAAACAGCACGCCTCCCTCCCCACCAATAAACCTTCTTCTAACATGGCATCCCCAGCTTTCGGCCATCCCACCCCCAGAACTGAGGGAAACACTTTAATGATGACATTAAGGCATTACTCGCTTTTTGTACTGTGGGAAAGCCATTACAAGACAGCCATGAGATGAATCTGCTACTTTTTCCTCTTTGACCCCACTTCTCCTCAAGAGACTGGGAAGAAATGCACATCTGAGCGCTGCTTTCTCAGAAATACCTGAAGTGACCCTTGGAGACAATGAACTGAAAGTGATTTCAAGCAAAACCCACAATTTTTGAAAAGCTGAGCTAAATAAACTCCTAGTATTGGGGGGCCGGGGTTCACAGGAGTTACCTATGGGTGTAGAGGCTGAGCCTGAGCCATCCACCTTGGCTTTGACAGGGGTCTCTCACTAGAGCCTAGGGATCACCAAAAGGATCAAGGAGCTTTAGCTTATCTTGACTCAAGGATGCCATGTTGGCGTCTCACACACAGTCTAGAGACAGAATTCACTCCTCACACAGTAAGCACTTCACTGACAACTATCTCCAGTCCCCAGTGATTTTGATAGTGCCTAGTGAAATTTTCCAAACAACTATAAAATTTTAAAATAAAGCAGGCATTAAAGCTGTGCTGTGTGTGGTGGCACAAGCCTGTGGTCAGGCCAGGACTCAGGAGGGGTGGTGAGAGAAGAGAGGTCCCGGAGCAGCCTTCTCCCCAGGGAGCTCAAGGCAGCCGAGCTACAGGAGACCCTGGTGTGTGTGTGGGGGGGGGGGGGAAATCTAG